>OZ026625.1:90219822-90369822 GCA_964020975.1 Hermodice carunculata
TGAGCGTGCTGTATTTATACCTTGTCCAGCTCTGGCGATTTTATCACACACCAACTAAAGTTATTTACTTGTAATTGTGATCAATACATCAGTAAAATATTTAATTACTTCTGATCATTATTTAAAATTGAGTGGAGGTGGATCACTCAGCTTCTAATAGTAACCAGTTCTAACCATCGCACGCCACGCCACCTATCTTTAAGTTAGTTCCTGGTAAGTTACCTGAGTTTACAGGAAATGACCCATCTGGGGTCAACACATAGGTACCAAAGTTTAAGTATAATTTTCATGTTTTAAGGGGTACTGCGGTGATAACTTGCAACTTTTGAATTGTTTTATCAATAAATGTGGACCCATTTGAGAAAATACAAACTTTTTTCCCAACTGGATAAGCGGATATCAAATTTTCCTATATTTGTAAATGAAGGGGTTGTGATATCACCTGGACTAACTGTTACTGCTAATGCAATGACAGCTGAGTGAAACCCTGACAAAAAGACGGAAACCTGAGCAAGTACACATATTCCACTTTTACTATGGATGAAGCAGTGTGTATAGATATAATGAAATTGACTAAACTGAGATATTTACTCATTTAATGAGGATTAATAAGGAAAGAAAAGTGTAGAAATCAATACACACAAGCTAACAGCTCCTGTGGTTGTGTACTCAATTATTGAAGCAGACGTCAACTAATTTACCACACTGATAAGATCAAAGAGTGTGATTCACAGAGTACACAACTCATTATGATATGCATGCTAATGTTGTGTATCTCAGCTTGGTGCCCCCTCAAGGTTTGTGTATTATAAATGGAGGGTAGCCCAGGTGACATCACGCATCAGAACAGCCACTGGAAATATAAGACAGCGGTACCTGAATACCCGTTTGAGAAAAAATGATGAAAGTTTGTCAAATGATCACCTAAAATGACCGTTAATGACAAAAAGAGTAAAAACTATCACTGCTGTTCCCCTTTAAATGCAGAATTTTACATTTATATAATCCTGTTTTGACATAGAAGTCAGCAGTTGAACTCTTTCAACTCTATATATTCCATTGTAGTAAATATAGTAAGATTTGTTAAAACGCGAGTGTTAATCTCCAAAATTCTAGTTTTCATTCGTCAACATCAAAATTTGCTGAATGAAATAATTGCGTGAATGAATGGAAATCCCACATAGTCATTGATAACTGTTCCGCTGTGTTAGCAATTACCAAGTGCGGAGTATGTTCGGTTGTCACTGCTCCATGAGAGCTTTCCCACTCATTTTGTGTACATCCTGTCAATTCCTTGCAACTTTAACTCTTTTGATCTCACCAAAGCGACCAAACTTTACAATGTGTTCAAGGAGGGGGTGGTGGAATTAATCACTTATTTCATGATTATGTACACTATAGCTTAGCAGAACTACACTGTCACATTTGTTGTAATAATTATCATGATGCGTTGCACGGCCATCAGGGCACGCAAATTCATGTACAAGCGTAGGTCCTATGTATCGCGTGGCTACTCCATGTAACTGTTTTAAAATCCTAAAATCAGTTTTAAGCAGCAGCATGCTGAAGGAAGTCCATCGTGGAAACGTCGATAACTATATATTGGATGCAACAATGGGCTAATATTTGCAAATCCTGAGCTTAAAACAGTAGAATGGATCTAGAAAACTAAAAAAACTCGCAGAAAAGTATGAATCAAGTGGGATCATGTGACACAGCACCTGCCACAGCTGATTGGTCAGAAGATGTCAGCTGGATCCTCCTTAACCGATCATGCCTTTTAATGATTCAAGCGTCCTGGTCTATTCCCTTCTTCGACTTTCTTTTTTGAACAAGTTATGATCAACTATCTGCACAGTATAGTAATACATGTGCCAACGGTAGTTGTCCCTTCTTAGTTGATATAGGGATAATCCGATTGCAACATTGGGAAATCGTACCTTTTTACCTAATTGGAAAAAATCTCAAGTCCTGCTGATGATATCTTCCAATTTCAATTTTAGTGTCTGTTGGTTAGGTTTTATTACTTTGCAGTCGGCTCAGTTTTATCTTACATTTACGTCTTCTGTTCTCTTGCGCAGCCATTTTGATAACACTATAGCTCACTTAATATTACAATGGAATGATCATTGTGTTTTATGTCCTGCTGACTGCAGTATTTGTGATGATTATTTTAACGGAGGGACCACTATGAGTTCAAAGAGGAATTTCTTGTTAAAAAAAATATGCTGTATTCTGGATTGCCAATCGGAACCAATTATATGAACTTCAGAGGGCAAAGAGTTGGAAATCATAAAAAGACAACAAGATTTTTTTCTCTCATTAAAGACAAGTCTCCAGAACTAGCCCTGAACTTTAAGGAGTCCGGTGTCTTCAAATCTAAGCGCCGAAATCTCAAAGCATTGACATGCCGGTTTGGCCAGCCCAAGAACGCGTGAGCGTGAGTTCAGATGTTATGAGACGATCTGAAACCTCAGTAGGTCTATACACATTTACCTCCGCCACGAAGAGGAACGAGATGGTAACAATTGTGTTACGATGAGCGCTTTTTTCCTTGTAATATACAATCTTCAATAGTGGTTAATATTACCATTTTAGACTGTAAGGGGGCAACATCTGTGCTTGCCAACTAACACTTACGTCCTTATCTAGTGCAGCTATTGGGACAGAGAAGATCAGAGCCAGATGTGTGTATAACATTAAAAAGAAAATCTGACAAAAAAAGGTATGATCATTGTTTTTGAAACATTCCTTACATACTAGTAAAGGCTCTATCGTTACGCCACAGGCACACGGAAAAAATTAACATATTTTCACTCTAATTCCGATTCTACTGGTCGACAAATACCAATACAAACCTAAATCGCCGAGAGGCAATATTTCTTTCATTTAACCCTTTCAGCGCAAACTGCGCTGAAGTCGAACTACTTAAAGCGAACTGATCTGAATTATATTAAGGGTGCTAGGTTAATGTTCATTGTAAAAAGACCTTTCATTTTAGTAGCAGCATGCCTACAATTATATAGAATACAATAGTCCAGGTCAACAGCTTGACTCGGCGCGCTTTGGGAGCCAAAGAGCACCGAGGAAAGCTCTTTACTGAGTCAGAAATGTGGCACTGAGAGAGTTGTGTTAAGCTTGCAATGCAATGTATATTTAATTTGAAGCTTATTTCTATGACAACAAAGTTTGGATATGACAGGCTGGCATTAGCTGTAGGGATATACAACCTTCATCCTGTTCAATCTGTCGGGCATGACAAGGATTTCGGATACCAGTGGACAATTCTTGGGGTTGAGCTGAATATCGATCTTCGTGTAGCAAGGGGTAAAGGAAGTCCGATATATTACAATGTTTTGCACGGGAACTGCCGTGATTTTTTTTTTTTCGGATCCGTCTTTTTGTAAAGTTAACATTGCACTTTCCCCTTTATATTCATTGACACATGATGCAATGAAAAAGGAGCGATAATAATAGTACTGCAAGTCAAAGCAAACACTGCTGATCCATCAGGACCTTCAGGCTATGGAATCGTATAAAGTGACGTCAAACGGGCAGATGGAAAATGCGGTATTTTGCATCGTTTGTATATGAACGAAGAAGTTAGTAACGTTTCAGAATTCATTCGCACCATAACATTGAATGATTTATCTATATTTAATTCCACATTATGTGAATTAACTCTCTCGGAACTGAGTTAACAGCTTTTCAAAGCATAATCCGGAGAAAGAAGTTCACCAATTGTCTTGATCATTCTTGATGAAAACAAAGCAATCAACCCCTTGAACTTCATAGAGGCGACCTCCAGGATCCCCTTTTATTCATATTGTATATGAATTATCTGAGAGCGTGGCTTAAATTTGTATGCACACGGCACTCTTTTTTATGGTGCCAACAAATCTTGTGATGTTGTTTGAAATTTACTTAGGAAGACCTTATACATATCGTAGACTGCCCACATGCCAAGAAACGTTACCTTGTCTTCACATTGACAACACCACATCAATGTTTATCTGTAATAACCAGAAAAGGAACACTGTAAATTAAAATCTTGGCCTATAACTTACTGGAAATGATGTCAACCAAAAATGATTACAAATATTTGGGTGTGATTTTTGACCAAGAGAGCCAATTTGATTGTCAAGTGGATGAGATTGTTAGCACTTAAATAAAAACCGGCCGGTACTTTCGGACCTGTATCCACTATCGGGGCAGCCTTCTCCGGTAAGCTCCATCTTTGACTCAGCGGGGATCTTGCCTCTTATGCCCTGTGCTGTTACTTAATTCACAGCCGGGGGGAGGGGGGACTTCAGTGTCTGATACAAAATCCCTATTATGGGGCCCATCGCTGCCTACAACGGCGTTGTATTTACATTTTCAGGTAATGCTCACTCTGGAAAAGTCCCATTGCATTTTGTGCATTACCTTCATGCGACAAATTAATCTTTCCTTTACACTAATCACTCATGTATTTTGGATACTACCTCTTCAAAATATTAAATCGGGAATAACCCACAGACTTGGCTGCCATTTTGAAAATTGTGGATTGTACACTCAATGGTTTGTTAATGAGGATAGTATTGGGACGATGGGGGGGGGGGGTTATAATATATGAAACCAAAAGTATATATTTTGCAAATGTTTCAGAGCATCAATAATGATATGATATATGCTGTCGCAAGGATTCCCTTTAATATCCAAGTCAGATGTATTTTTGTGCGACTTACTGCCCCACAATCAATGCATTTTGCAATGTTCAAATGGCGCTCACCACGTGCCGACTTAAGGTATCGTGTCACATTTGGATTTTTAACTAACGATGATAACTGCTTCATACACAACAGAGAGGGCAGATTAAAGTTAAGATAATAAGTAAGTCAAGTTTCAAAAGTACTTTAGCCTCTATTTGTCCGGGTAACTCAAAGAACAGACACCTGGAACCTTGCGAAATATTACGATGACGATCACCGAACCACAGGGACTTATGCTGCTTCACCGAACAACTATGGCTATGCAGCTATGCTGTTTCCCTGGCTCAAGTTATCCCTCCAGACAAGTTGAAATAAAATGCTGTGTTTGAGTCGGCTTTACTGCAAAATGACGGCACTCAATGGGCACTTCGATAAAATCTTTCAGCCTGGGTCGATCAATTTTTATCAGGGAAGGGCTTCTTGAAAGTAACAATTTTGTTCCATTAATTTTAGGGTTGTATTTTTTTAATAGGTTCTGTCAGGTTACCGGAACTACTCATATATTTTTGATAGGCCTCAGGTAACTTGGACATTTGTTGAAACATGTTTCAAATGGATGTTCTTTCCTCTTTTACACATTACCTCCTTTGACGTCAGTTTAATTTTTAACCTGGGCACAGCCGGAGGCACTTATAAATACATTTTAAAAGACTCTTGGTGCTTTGATGGACAAATGTTTAAATGCTAGGTCTCAAATTACCTTTTTAATACTTGAGTGCTACTCTTCTTAGATTGCTGTAGCACAGTTAGGAAAAATAGCCTCAGGAAAGGTGACATCGTGTGGCTGCAACGATTACAAAATAGAGCGATGAAAACAATCCTCCAGTGTTACCCTGGGATAAACATCAAAGATATGCTGAGGACTCAAACGGATGAGTGCCTGTCAGAGGTTACCTTGTAATCTCAGTCTGTATTCTTCTGGGGGAAATTTTCAATGACGAAGCTCCTTCTTGTTTGCAAATCATTCTAACCGTTTCAGAATTCCATACTTATAGTACAAGAGACTTCTCCAACTCCTATTTTTACTTGAAAAATCTGTCTCCTTCTTAGGATCTAAAATAAAGGACAATACCCCCCCCCCCCCAAGATATGCGTTCCTTGTGCGGGCTTAGGAATGGCTGGATTTAATACATTTTAAGCAATACATCGCTTACGTGAACTGATGTTTTAGTGTATCTGGTTCACCCATGATAACGTGTGCTCCCTCGAATGCACAATCTAGTCAATCAATTGATGTGACCAATATTCTTATCTTACCACATTTCTACTTGCATCTCTTATATCACCTTTTATATTACCATACGTATCTGTATTTCTGACTTACCTATGAGTGCGAAAAACCTTCTTTTTCACACAAAATGTCCTAAGCTGAACCCTCGGGTGCCAGCATTTTTTTGAAAGTTATTTTTAATACCATGGGTCGAGAAAAGAGAAAATGTCCCCTGCTAAAGTTTGGCAGATGAACTTTTGTTCCGTGGTAACAAACATGTGTGTATAGACCTAAGCTTGATGTAATTTTTCTAAACTGCACTTGGCACTGTGTGCTTCTACGCTCCTGATGTACGCACAGACATAATGAAACCAGTACCGTGAAGCCAACAGACTTAATTTTTGCCTATACGCCATGAAAAAAAATCATTCTATTTTGCACGCCAATGGTTGGAAATGGTAGTGATCATCCTGGTAACTAAAGTTCGTCAGCCTCTCATATATATTGCATGGGGCTGAGTGCGTTTTTTTGTGCATCCGAAAGTCACAGGTGTTATGTTTATATCAGCAAGCTACGATTCAGCCGACGAAGCAAAAGAAAACCAGAAAGTGTAACTTCAGTGTAAGTTACGGATCGATGGACACATTTAGTATGTGCCATGTATTATGCAGCACAACCATATTTTAGATAAACATAACGTCGTTGCGCTATGGTGACCTTTTTCAGTTCCTTTGAAAAATGTACAGCATTATAGAGCAAATATGACACAAATTCTGTTCTCTGGCATTCAAAAGTATGTTTAGGTCCTATATCTTGCAGGCCAAATTCTTAGTTGCATATTTATATGCAAAGTTACTCAATACAATACAAAGTTAACACTTCACACACTCGACCAAAATATAAGATATAAATCGTGCTAAATGGTAAATGTTTATAAAATAAAGAATTTCGTGGTGGTAGTGGTAGTGGTAGTGGTAGTGGTGGTGGTGGTGGGGATGCAAGGGGTTTGTAAATACGGGGTACCAGAAACATATCTGAGATTACCGTTAGGTTAAGTTTATATCGCTATGACTGCGAAACGAACATAACACACATTCTGTTCAAATCATATATTCGTATTCATAGACAAAACGTCGAGAGGACTCGTCCAAGATCCACATGATTCATTCGTGATTTAATCTGAACCTAATAATAAGCCAAGCTGATATCACAGAGTAGCTGGCCACAGGTAGAATGTGCGTCACAGGTCATCAGAGGTTGGAATAGACCTTTCCCAATTCACTCACTATTAAAGTTTCCTAGCTGACCTGTACCACACTTAACCTTTTTGGAAAATTTGTTCATATTTTCCTGAAAATTATCCCACAAACTGATACCAAATACAACAGACATTTCTACAGAGGCACAATCGTTCCTTCAGAAACTTTTTTTTTTTTTAAGCGTACCCCTGCATGGTAATTCATTAGAATTTATCCCTACTCACCCCAAACCCAATTAGGGGACACACTCTGTCTGAACATGATCAGCTGAGATGGCGATTTAGCTCAAGTTGAAGTTCTTTTTAAGCTCCCGACCTCTGATCCGGGTACGGAGCCCAAAGCTCGAGTACATGTGGAGGTCCGGCGGAACGACAAGACAAATATACAAATAATAATATTGTGAACTACAAAGTACACTGCTCCTGAACTCGGCTTATACTGATATGGTTATGAGAAAAAAATTATTCAACATAACGGAGAACTACTATATCATAATATCGAAAGCCTTCAATATGAAATTACCAATGTTATTTTTGATATGTTTATTGGCTGCCCTGAGATATTGAAAGCTCAGAGTATTAATATCTTTACGATAACACGGTAAGGTAAATATCTTGCGGAGCTCACGTAAAGCTGCACAGTCTAACAATAAAAGGACCCCTCACCCAACATGTTAACATTGCAAAAAGGTGCAATACCTTTTGCTCTGGTCTACATTTATATACCGACCTTTCTGTATTGAAAGTTTGTGGTTCAACGTGCGAAACGTACAAAATGCTGCTTTATACTTGGGTAACATGTTGGTCAGATACTTTTGAACCCCATGCTCTTTCTTAAATCCTACAACACATTTACTTGTGTCGGATACTTCAGTGTCCCTGTCTTATCTAAATTGGTCCAAAGGACACTTTGCTTTACAGCTTTAGGTAACCATTTGATATTGAAATTTTCACAATTACTGCATATAATACTCCAACCAGTATTGTTAAGTATGTCTTGAGGTCCTGACGGAATTAGAAATGCTATGTTAAAATCCGGGAGACATCTCATTGGAAATTCTTTACTTATGCTATGTAATAAAGTCCTTAGAGCACGTCAGTTTCCTTGTGCTTGGAAAATAAGTCATATCATTCCGATACACAAGAAAGGTTAACGAGATATCCATGCGAACTACAGAGGTATATCACTCCAAAGTTCTGTAAGTAATTTATTTTCCAAATTATTACATCGCCGTATGTATAAATTTCTGTCAAATAATATTTTTTTTTTCACCAAGGCCAGGGTGGCTTCATAGAAGGGCGACAGACTGCTGATAATATTTTTCTTTTAAAAAAATTAATTGACGATAAATTACTTAACAAAAAGAAGTTATTTTCTGTATTTGTAGACTTTCGCAGAGCATTTGACTCGGTTAACATTGATTTTCTCCTATTCAAACTACATGAAGCGGGTATCAGTATACATGTCTTACAACTGATTAAAGATATGTATACTGCTACAAAACTTTCCGTCAAATTAAATGAGGGATGTACACCTCAATTCCACAGTTCCATCGGACTGAGACAAGGTTGTCCCCTTAGTCCTTTGTTATTTAATGTATTCATAAATGATTTAGAGCATTTTTGAGTCTTTCTGATCCGTCATCAGGTCTATCTATTGGTGACCTGAATATCACATCTCTCATGTTCGCCGACGATATCGTTATATTGGCTGACTCGCCAGACAAATTACAGCAACGTCTTGTAAGACTTGCAGCATATTGCAAATGTTGGGGTCTGTCTGTTAACATCGAAAAAACAAAAGTTATTATTTTCAACCGAAACGGGTATAGTCAAATACACGGTAATTACACCTTTAAGTATGATGGTAAAAATTGGACGTGGTAAATTCGTACTGCTACCTCGGTATTATCTTCACATGCAATGGTACTTTTACTTTAGCATCACAGTCTTTTGCAGATAAAGCAAGGAAAGTTTGTCATATGTTAAATAAAAAATGTACGGGTGACAAAGACGTTAATTTGTTACCGAGTACTCAATTACATTTATTCGACATATACGTCAAACCTATCTTACTATACGGGAGTGAAATCTGGTCACCTGCAAATTACCGATATCGTACTAAGGCCTTAAAAGACCCACATACTCAAAATCTTGTACAAATTCATGCTGTTGATTCTGCTCAAATTGATTATTGTAAATCTATTTTAGGCGTTGGACGTACATCCTCAAATGATGCTTCTTTGGCTGATCTAGGTAAATATCACTTGGATATAGATATTCAAATGAAAATTATTAAATACTGGTTTAGACTGATTTCTCTCCCGGAAAATGATATTTTAAGAAAGTCCTATAATGTAACGTTTGAGTTAGACAGATTAGGTTTTACCACTTGGGTTACTGCTCCAAGGATGATTCTCCAGAAAAATGGATTTAATTATGTTTGGCTCAAACACTGAATTACGGATTATATAGATAGCAGCGAATTTTTCACAAAACTGGCATACTCTGTCACATGTCAAAGTGAGCAATTATTTTTCTCTAAAATTTGGAATGATGTCGATGGAAAAACTACTAAATTGGATTTCTATAGATCATACAAAGACACATATAAATTTGAAAACTATTTGGACGAAATAAAAAACTTTAAATACAGACGTAGTCTCATACGCTTAAGGCTGAGTAATCATAGTTTGCGAATTGAAACCGGGAGATATGTAGGCGAGGAGAGACATGAAAGAGTTTGCCAATTTTGCGATAAAAACGTTATAGAAAACGAAAAACATCTTTAAACCTCTTGTCCTTTGCATGATAAATTTCGCATTCCTTTATATGATACAATAAGTAAATACCAGCGTAACTTTCATGACTTCTCGGACGACCAAAAATTAGACGTTATTATAAAACCTGATACTCTCATTGTTGGAGCTGTAGCATCGTACATATACCGTTCCGTCGAGTTCAGGAGAATGCGAGTTCAGGAGAATGCGTCTCCTAAATGAGCAAGTCTCCTGAGCCCGACGGCTGAGTATATATAGTCTGAACAATTATTCATGTACAGGGTTTTCTGTGTTTTTGCAGTATCTAAATTTCATGTATATAACTTCTTGCCAATTTTAGTTTGTCTATCCTTCTGACATGTAAGTTGTATATATTTGCTCTTATTATATGTATGATGAGCAATTTTACTGTATGCATTTTAATTGTTAGTCCATGAGCCAGACTGAAAATTGATACCATCTGAGGGCACCAAACGAAACCTTTATGCCCGCGTTGGTACACCTAAGCCCAGCTGGAGCCCGTTATTGCAATTTTAAAACTTTATACCTAGACGGCCCAAAAATGCTGTATATGGTGAATCGTGTTTTGTTATAGTTGGCCTCTACATTATAATTATACTTGAAATATACATATTATGTTTGTATCCAGTAAACAGCTGGCACAATGAACTTCATGCGACCTATAGATACTAAATGAATCCACACGGGCAAGAAAAAAGCCATTATTATACCCACATTGATTGGATTTTTTAGGGGGGGGGGGTTGCTGCGCTCAGCTTGTAGATCAAGTATTACATTTCTGCAATTTCAATACCTCATGAATGCATGGTCCAAATCTCTTGTAAAATGGTGCACACATGCCTCTGGGTCGTCCTTTGATCCCTAGATTGTTTTTGTCCTTGACCCTATTTTCAAGGTCACATCCTTGTGGAGGATATAACCGGTAGGCCTGCGGAGATTGTTCCTCCATTGTAAGGCACATATACATCCTGGTGAATTTCACATTCTTTGCATGTATAATCTCACTTTGCTTTATTTTACTGTTTGAAGGTGATTATGTACTGCATATGATGACTAGATTTTGGTGAGCTTGACATTACTCTGAAGGTCACACACTTGTGGGTGGGTACATTTAGGATTTTTGTTATATAAAGTTATATGAAAGGAGACAAAATCCGTTTTAAGCACAGTTATCCAAGGCATTTATTTCTATTCTTACCACTCCTCTATTATGTATGGTGACCAATATAAATGTATATATATATACATATATATATACATATATATATATATATATATATATATATATATATATATATATATGTATATATATATATATATATATAAGTATAAAAGCATTTTTTTGCGTTTCAGACGCGACCGGTTTCAGCATTTTTATGCATTGTCAAGCTCACTAACGCATAGATGTTGAAATAATTTTCAGTCCATTATAATCTTGACGTTATCTGTTGTTATAGTAAATCTATTAGCATAGAAGCATATTATGACATTCATTTATTACGTTACTGATTTAGGCCTATTACATGACGTCATTGCCATATCAATTAATAATAAACGTCTCGTAATGAAAATAGGCATAATTTGTCCCAGATTACTATAATTAGTAAATTACACTATTCAGTCTAGGCTTGTATTTACGTTGAAATATGAATTCTTTTGCTCTCTTTCTATGTCAGAATCATTTGACATCTGATATATGGGACATACAAAGAATTTAGGCACAAGAATAGAACAACTATAAATATGTTCACTGAGCTGGATTTGCCGTGTCTCAGGTACCCGTATTTGCTTTCTGTGGACAGTTGTGCGCCTGCTTGTTGCCTGTATATCCAATGTATACCTCATTGCATCCTCTACAGACAATCGCATAAATCAAATGTTTACTCAAACGGTCCATTTCTGTTCTAATTTGAAAGTTTGGTAGCTTTCCTGTTGTGTCCAGCAAAATTGTGTCAGTAACTATCATGTTTATACAATTCTTACAACGAGGAAGGCCACATTTTTTGCTCCCGCCTTGACTGTCCATTGATTCGAAGTTTGCTCTCGTAGAAAATTGTTTTAAATTACGAGGCTGTCATTGGCTTGAAATAAAATTCAGATTTTTAAATATTTCTCCAAGTGAGGGATCCATTTCCAAACTTTTAAGGGTTTCACGTATTTGTGGTATTATCACTGGATTGTTAGGATTGTATCTTGTGATCATGACCAGATTTTTGTCACCCCCCTTGTAATTTTTGCGGTCCTTTCTTAATTATTCTTGTATTACACTTAAAGTTCACAGAATACCCATTGAAATGAGTGTATCTGGGTAGTCCTTGGCTTTTAGAAAATTTCCCAGTTCATCCAGATGCGTTGCTTTTCTATTTGCATTTTCTACAATTGTACAGATCCTTATTGCTTCATTATATGGGATCTTTGTCTTAATGTGCCGTGGTTGACTTGAATTGAATGGCACATGCTGATGAGTATCTGTATTCTTGTAGTATATATCCAATGAAATCTCTCCATCATTTAGAAGAACTTTCAAGTATAAAATTTCCTATTCACATTGACTATATTTCGTTTCATATTGAATACTTGGTTCAAGCTGATTTAAAAGTTGGTGAAAATCGTGTAAATCTGACAGTGACTTTGTCCACATTATAAAACAGTCATCTAGATAACGTTTCCAGTTCCTTTGAAAAACATGGCGAAGGATTCGGATATACTTCTAAGTTTTTCGTATAATAAAACTTCTAGATATCCAAGACTAAGCGTTGCATAAGTTGGTGCACATTTAGTTCCCATCACACACCCTTTTTATTGTATGTTGTATTCTCCATCAAATCTGAACACATTATTTTCTAATATTAGTGAAAGACCTTCCACAATAAATTCTCTAGTAAAACGTTGACTTTTGGTGTCTGGATATTTGTTCAGCCAGTATTCAATCGCAGGCTTTCCTATGAGGTATGTTACTATATAAATTAATCACATCAAAACTGACTAAATACCGATCCTTCACTTGCTCTCGTGATATTTTATTGATGAAGTCGATATTGTCACACACGTAGCTGTTGACATGCTTTAGTACGGTTTTAAAATTTCGTTTATGAGTTCACTAAACCTGCTCGTATTGCATACATGTCCTGCGACGATTGGTAGGAATTTTCAATCTGTAGGTTGAATAATATGTACATATATATACCATCTTGTTCATTTATAGCTTTTTTGATAATATCAGACTTACGAACTTTCGGTAAGCCGTATAAATTACTTGTTTTTGACTGCAAGCCATCCAGATAATTTCTTTCTTTCGTTGTAAAGATGTTACGATATTAGTCAATAAATTTTCTTAATTTATCACTCACTTTGTTTTCTCTGTCTGGTTCGCATCGCTCATAAAATTGTTCATCATTAAGTAATGATTTTATCTGTTCAGCATAATAATCGGTGTGCATAATGACAACTGCTCCACCCTTGTCTGCTTCCTTAATTATGAAAGAATTGTCAGTTTGCAATTCATTCATAGCTTGTAGCTCCTCTTTAGTTAAATTATTTTTGTTGGTGGGTGAAGGTGCTTTCAGTCTGTCAATACATTTTTCATTTTGACTTTTAGGAGGGGTGAAAGAACTTTTTCCTTTGACCAGTGATTCATCCCATTCCTTATCTGTATTGTGGAATAATTTTTTTCAGACGTAATGTACGACACAATTTTAAAATGACACACTCTTGTTCTTTTCTTGGTGTCGATGTGAATTTAAATCCCTTTTTAAGCAACTTTACTTGTCCTTGTGTCAATTGTTTGCTTGATAAGTTAATAATTTTAACAATACAGTGGTACCTCTTTTGAGAGACCGCCCCTACGGCGGGTCAAAATGTGGTCTCTCAAAAGAGGTGGTCTTTGATTTGATGTACAACAACCTGGAAAAGATAGCACTGTGTTCTGAGAGAGCGGTCTTAAAAAGATATACAGTCTCTAATTAGAGGGGTCTCTCAAGAGAGGTACCACTGTAGATGTACTTGAAGTTAATATCTTCTTGGGTCCTGCTGTTGGGGGTATTGTTGCGCTCTTTCTCTCCATCTGTTGTATCTTTGCTCTTTTTGGTAGGTGTCTCTCGCTTCTCTTGATTGTCTCTGGTTTGTTTGTGGTTTTTGTCCTCTTTGATTTGTGTTGCCTTTTTGCTCTTGCAGAGGGCGCCATCGTGTATTTGGGCGTGGTCCTCTTTCTAAAGAAGGAAACTGTTCTTCAATTTCTACATTTAGACCTAGTTCATATCTCTGACCTTGGTTTTGTCTGGCCCAGAGGTCTGTTTCATGTCTAGGTTGAAATACTTGAAATCTATTGTATGTAGGGAAGTCTGCGTTTCTGCTGTTTTCATTCCTAGCTACCATTGCAAAAGTTCCTCGTCTGTTGTTTCTAAAGGGTTCCATACATTGGTTAAACATTGACAAAATTAATCTTATTTGTCCTTTAATTCTGATGTCATGTCGATACAATGAACCTACAGATATCGCACATAATAGTTTGGTTTTGTAATATTTACAATCAAGAGTAATCTACATTCATTTCAATAACCTGCATCTAATTGATTTTATATGTTCAAATTTACAATTCAATTTGGCCAAAAGGTGGTATCTGTTGTGATATGCTTATATGTGTCATGTAAATTAGACATATAGGGACAGTAAAAAACAATATACGTACGTCGCGGTATACATTTTCTTGCATACGGGTAACCCTAGCTTGTCTATGGGTTCGAACGTCTCCAAACAAGGAGACTGTCTTATTGATTGGCACTTTCCTTACCATGAATAAATATTGATTAGCATTGTTCAGCAGTGTATAAAAGTTCCTCAAAGTTGATTAGCGGTTGTTTGGATGAAGCATATATTGACATGTTCAAGTTATCTTATTCTACAATGTTTAGCACTTTCACTCTTATAAATCTATATTGATTAGCAATATATATATATCTTTTATTCGTACACAAGAGGTACAATATATAAAAAAATGGCAAAAAAGTATACAACGTATACATAAGAATTATGAATGATTAACAGTCTTTGCACATTTATTAAAATTGATTTACACCTCCATTTCCTGAAGTTTCCATTTCAATTAATAAACTGTGATTAAAATCTTGCTACCATTGCCTTGTGACACGTATACTCATCAAACGAATCACTATGCAGAATTTTTTTTTCACCTTTTATGCAAAATAACACACATCTATTAAATTGCGTAGAATGACTAAAAGCTGTGCCGCAGAAAAGTCCATCATGCTGTTTTGAGTTCCTGAGACATACACCAATCAAAAAAGCATTGTTAAGTTTGGTGCCCTCAGATGGTACCATTGGTCAAAATTGGGCCCTCAGCTCATGGACTGTGTATGCTATGAGCCCGATTTGGCAAAAGAAGCAATAAAGCACATTAATGTCTTAAGCCCTGCTAATATAAGGGATTGGTAACACATTGTGATCATGAACGTTATGTAATATATTAAGCAATGTACATGAGTATTCACTGTTTTTACCTGCAATTAACGTGTGCCAAAAAACCGGAGTGATTGACTTTGAACTTGGCAAGAAAATAATCGGAAACCAATCATAAAGAGCTCCCGTAATACAAACCTTCCTTAGTTTATGAAGCAGACCAGCATGCCAAACTTTATCGAATGCCTTAGTGATGTCCAGAAAGATAACACGAACTTCTTTTGGCTGATCAACAGCCAGACATAATTCGTGATACAGTAGTGTAGTAACTGATTAATAGTGCAATCTTCCGGCATAAACCGGACTGATGAGCAAATATAACAATAGTACCTCGAAAGAAATTGAAACAAATCATTAGACACTCTCTTCTCGAATACTTTTCCCGTAATACTAAGTAATGATACAGGCCTATAATTGTTGCACAAATTATCGGAACCTTTTTTATAAAGAAGGAAGACGTTTGCTTCTTTCCAAGTTTTAGGGAATTTCTTAGTAAACATTGAAAGATAAACAATTTTGTGAGTGATAGAGAAAAGCAGGTGCAGCTAACATCAGGTTAGATATGAACAAATCGCTCTTGTAGCATAAAAGTTCAGGAATTCATTCATCTTGGTCATCTGATTTGTCCAAATTGTGCTAGGAGTAATGTTGCTCGATGCATCAACAAATTTGATTCTCAGCTAAGCTTACTCATGGCTTAGTTCGTGAACATATTTGCTTCCATCAGATATAATCTTTTCAAATCGTATTGCATGCCATTTTATGGATCTCAGTTGTGTGATCTTTCAAACAGGGAAATAGAAATTTTGCAGTGCTGTCCAGCTGAAAACATCTGAAGCAAAATTTTCTTTCCTTGTAGCATTTTTCTGCTACTTTACATAAGAAGCACTTATTTTTGAGAAAATCTGTAGCAATTTTTAAGAACTTGTAGCAAAATTTTGATACAATGCTCCAGTTGGACAGCCCTGAAAATTTTTGCATGGAGGAAAGCTATACGTCTCATTTGGCGACTGCCTGTCAGGACTCACTGTGGTCAATTTCAAGTGACATGTCTATTGAATTCTAAAATGATTGAGGATGCATGACCGCAAGTGACCAATGACATTGCATGATTCAGGTCACCTGACCAATTTTTACCAGTTTGAGTTGATATGACTCAAATGGTCTAAAAGGTGCTGCATATCAACTTGTCACACACACACCCATCTCTAATCACCGCTGTTGATGCAGAATATTGTGCAGTTGATTTGTATTTTTTGTTTTCATAGACATGATTTTTTTCGGAAAATTATACTCTTTTAATATATGGTATAAAGCAATGATTAAACGAAGGACACATACAAATCAATAATAAATCTTGTTTAAATCAGCCAAATTTAGGCCTACCGGTTAATTTGCGTTCATAACCACAAGGCAAAACATATGTGGGGAGTTGCTCAATTTTCAGAACAGCTGAATGAGCGGCGAAACATGAACGACACTTCGAAGAGTTTGTGGAAATATTAGTGGTTTTGTGAGGTTTGTGGAGAATTATTGAAGGACTTTTATGCAGCAACATTTCAGAATAAGCTTTATAGTGATGCTTTTCAGTTTTGGTTGCAGAATCGTAATCGTTAGGGCAGCCCAGGAACCTGGGCTGCCCTAAAGATTACGATTCTGCGACCAAATCCTCAAATGGTCACCTTAAAGCTATAATCAAATTGCACAAGTGAGTCTTTAAATTCATGCCTAGTACACTTAATAACCAAAATGAAGTTGTAAATTTATGTGCCCAACTGACTTTGGCTCGAAGCCGTTCAACTACTAGCAAATCACTTAAAGCTTTACTAGCCAAATACGAAATAGACCGGAATTTGTTTGCGTGACGGACGAATTGGTGCAATATTGTATCGTACTGACATTGGTGACCTTATTGAGTATTTGTTTATCAGCTAAGTCTACTTATTTACCTGCTTATATATATATATATATATATATATATATATATATATATATATATATATGTGTGTGTGTATAAAGTATTTTGTTAGTTTCTTCACATTGTATTGGGACAAGGGGTACCAAATTTGGACAACTGCTAGACAATGTATATGTCTACCAAAGTGTCCCAATATTATCGTGTCATCTGCATACATAACTAGTGATAAACGCATTTAATTCATAGTTGTATACGCATATGAAAAAAGTAAAGGAACCAACAAGTTTATCAGGCATTTTCCAATTTACACTTGTTTATTTAGACTTGTAATGCCGGAAATGCTCAAGTACGAATGTACCATCATAAAGGCACGTGCATTAGCGATATGGATGCTTTGCCAGATAGAATTTAGCGTAGTTGGACGATATGGACACTCCTTTACATTTAACCAGGAGCAAAATAGTACACCAGAAGTAGTAATATGGCCCTGATTTAAGTGAACTCTTATTGTGACATGCTTGCGCTGTGTTACAGTGTATGTTAACTCCTGTCAATGGAGGTCATTGAGCATAACTTTTTCAATGCCAACTTGCGGCTCTGTCAACAGCTTCAGCCGTCGCGTTGTGGGTGCATTGTAAAAACTGGCAGCCCGGACGATTTGTGTGTGTGTGTGTGTGTGTGTGTGCTCCGGAAATGTAGATATGCAGGCAACTTAGATAAAATTAAAGTCAGTGTGTGAGAATGTGAATCTGGAAGCACCATCACGATAATATAATACAAACGAGTGCAACTTTGGTGGTAATTAGGACTGAAAGAGTTAATAACTAAACATACATGCAAAACATTTACGGCTTTGCAGTTGCAGACTCTGACGTAGGGTATTTACGGTCATTTGGCTGCCGTCACAAAATGGATCATGATAATTATATTTAATATTCCCCATTGTGTATATTTTAGTCTCAGTCAACCAGGAATAGACTCTATTGATGCCTATTAAATATACATTTTGTCTAGTCATGTTACGTGCAGGTTCCGGTTTGCCAATGGGCTTCATGCCAACGTTGCATGGTTTTAAATTGACGCTTTTATATTCTGACTCTTGCATTTGATGATATCGTCTATATATTGCAAGTACAAGTCATTACCGCCACTTAATTTGCCTCTGAGCAAAGTCTCAACTGTGGAGGATAAATGTTTTGTTTCTGTTTTAAACGAAGCTTTTTTTAATGCTACATTTATTTGAATATATTTTTCTTGGTGCAACAATGGGAAGGGGGGCCAAGTCCATTGTTACAGAAGCAGTGTTAATACCTGTGCCAATGTCGGCTGAGCAGCTTGCCAAATGATAATTCAAGTAAGCAGTTGCCTAAGAGGTGGCACTTTGAAAAAAATAAGGATCGATAATGGCGTAATTGTCTGAAATGATTTAAAGTATCGGAATTATCGTTTCAACATAGTTGTATCAGCCGCACCAAAAATATAAGAACGCACGGCTTTTTTAAGTGCCCATCCAAGCAGAACTTGACCTTTTTGACAACTTTTGTTTTATTAATTCCAAACTCACATGATATGAATTCAGCTATTCCACAGAGAGATTTCTTAAAATTGATATTCAATGGGAAACTGGGTGATTTTGCACGGTTAAACCTCCCAAAACTATTTTCTGGCCAGAAAAAACAAAATCAAAAACAAAACTTGCCGTTCGAATATGTTTTATCCGGGTAGTGGGCAGGGGTAAAAGTGCGACGACAACGGTTGGCTCACTGAGCATGCTTATTAAACCGGAAGCATGCATGTATTGATGGGTACCCACATGACCAGAACTAGCAGATCCTGTGGACTATGGGTCAGCCAGGGAAATTTGCAACAGACAACACAAGAAAAGCAGCCGAAATCCGACAGGAACACAAACATCTCGGGCCAGGGTAACAATACGCTCGTCAGACTTTCCCGGATGGCAAGCGGTAGAGCTGAATAACGGGCTGAAGACCAATCAGGCAGTGGCCAGCCTGCTGTCGTCCCTGGGACTTCACCCATGACAGTTACTTCAATATTATTATTATTATTATTATTATTATTATTATTATTATTATTATTATTATTATTATTATTATTATTATTATTATTATTATTATTATTATATTATTATTTGTGTGACTTGTGATAGTCTGTTACTGGATCGTTTGAAGGTCCTAGAACAAAGAAAAGTCTGTCAAGGAGACGTGTTAATATTTTTCACACTAATTATATCAAGAAACCAATTTTCATCATTGACCAGCAATGGCACACCCAATAGGAGGTTTCGATATTTAACTATATTGACTGGAGACATGCTCTCGTCCCCTCAGTTGCTGGGCAAGTAACTATACCTCGGCCATGACGGGGACAGACCATGTATGGAAAGCTAGATGCAGGGCGCACATTTCGAAGATAACAAACTGAATTGACGGACAAGATCAAACGGCCAGTTAGAATATAGGGGTTATCCTGTGAATGCTCTGCACCCACAGTATTTTGGTTACGCCGATATAAGTTTTAGGACTTGGTGCATGAAAATCTATGTCGAGAGCAATGTTGGTAGCACCACCTATAGTATTATGTAATATGTGGGTCAAAGGTGTTAAAAAAAAATCTTGTGACCAGGGCAGTATGCTTAATTTTTATGGATTTTCATGAAATTCAGTGGGATTGTAGAAAAGGTCAAAATCTCGGTTGCTTAAATATTCCACTTCGGCTCTCATTTGAACGGAGCGCGTGCTTCGAGACGAATGAATGGATGAGGCAGCAGACTGTGACAAGATAGAAATTCTGATTTAACTTCAACGTTTAATGTTTGTGACAAAAACAAGCTACGACTGGCAAGACTGTAGCTGAATTTTCCTTGAGTGTGAAGTAAAGGACCGACGAACATATTGATAATGCTTTTTTTATGCGTCTAGCGCTAACTTGACGTCATTTCGCCCAAGTCTCAATTAGGAAATGGCTTCTCCTGCCAAATTGACATTTCTACAAATTCTGGGATACCTAATATTATATCTTGATTATTACATACCTAGTGACCATTCTTATGCTGCTTAGCATCAGGTGATATTAACCCCAATCCAGGTCCAGGCTTAAAGTGATACTACTGCAGCTTCTGACATAGACTATATAGAAGATGCAGACAATGATATTTCTAAAATTTTTGAGACTTTGAGAACGGAAAGTCCCAAAAGTTTATTGCAGCCAACATCAATATAAACAGTCTTCGTCACAAAGTTATGCACATTCGTGCATTATTTTAAATGTGAATATGATTTGTTCCCTTCACAAATTAATTTGCTATAATGATTTAGAACCATGCAGTTTTTCAGTGAATGGTACAGAATAGGACTTTGCTCTTAGAATATCGGACTTGATAGTGTTAAAACGGTACATGGGCTTACAGATTTAAGTTTCATAAGTCTATCTTTGTATTAAATGTTACAAGGTACCCCTATCGGCATTCTTGGTACAGGGGAGTCCAAATTAGGCAGCACTCTTCCTGATGCACAATTCCTGGATATACACGACTACAGGATCTTTAGGAAAGACCACAATGATGAGGGTGGTGGTTCTTGTTTATATTCGGTTTAACATCCCATGCCAACGAGTAAAAGAACTCGAAACAATTTCAACTGGAATGATCACTCTACAATCGCAACAAAAAAAAAAGGAGGTAACGACTTAATTATGATGACATACAAACCACCTAAGACATCAGCAAAGGACATTACAGAATATAGTTGACTTGTTTTTTATTAGGTCCATGGCCATTATGAAGACTTTTATCTTTTGAGTGACCTAAACTATGACTTACTAGTCACGACCAAGGGAAAACCTTTACGGAATCTCTGTGATCTTCACAATTTACAACAGACCCAACAAACAATACCGTTCATGGACCTCCAGTCATTGACATTATTTTAACAAGTAAAGAGTCACGATGCATATATTCAGGCTTATTGGATATCGGAATATGCTACAATGAAAATTTTGCACCACCGTGTTTCACAGAAATTATAAACATTTTGATTTGGGTTTTCAACAATCTGTACATGAAATCCCCATATTAGTTTCTGTAATCTTCGAGTACGCTTTAGACAATTATTGGATTCTTCAGACTCTCTTGTCTGATATACTTAATGACCATGTACCTCTAAAATCATCCAAAGTAAAAAGCGAAGGGTTCTCCTTTCATCAACAAGTCGTTACGACGAGCCAGTACCATTAAGACCAGACTTCATAAAAAGTATAGAGACCAAAACTCCTAATATAACTGGAAAAAGGTTAAAAACTAATAGCATCATCATGAGAAAATCTAACCATACTATAGAAACAGACCTAAGGCCGTTGCAAACTTCATGAATAACTTCTGTATCCAAGCAACATCAGATATTGGCGGCTGCCTTAACCAATACAAGACGCCAACTTGAATTATAGGTTCGTGAACAGATGCAAACTTTTATAAAAAGCATTATAGTATCACTAGCATTCATACCAAAGCAATTCTGCATCATTTTTACCTTAGTCCATACCGATTTGGATAGATTCAAGAAATTAAATACCCAACTGAATAGCAGAAAGTGTGCAGGATATGACAGCCTACCAGGTAAAGAATAAAAACTTGCAGCCTCAGGTGTATCACACCACGTTACCATTTTTTTTAACCAGTGTGTAGACTCAAGCATTTTCCCTAACAATGCCAAATGTTCAAAAGAATCCATGATCTGCAAAAAAGGTGATCGTCTTTTTTCCAAAAACTCGACATATCAGCGTGTTACCTGCCTTGTGTAAAATATTGGAAAAGGTTACACAAATACAACTAACTCCTTTGATCACATCTTTTGTAATCTATCTCACAGTTTGAAATGTTCGACATCTGTCGGCATATTGTCTTATCTGATATTTCTGATGATCTACTTTCCTGTACATGTATCATAACTGAATTTGTTGTAAGTCATCCACCCAAATATGTTAGAAAAATAACAAAGGATCCTTACTCACGTCAATGCATCTATGATGAGGTAAAAACTAAGTCAAACTGAGTTAAACTTGTATTCAGGATTTACAGTATGATCCAAACTTTGACTACGATTAATTAGATAGTATTATAAGGAAAGCCAAAGAAACACATCTTCCCATAAGAAATGTCAAATTTAATAAGTATAAACACAAAAAGTCCACATGGGTTACAGCTGGTATTCTCACTTCGATAAGATTTCGTCACACATTGCATAAAAAGTTAAAATGTACTGCAATAGACAACCCCCAACATGATCCCTTGAAACAAAATCTAAGGGTCTATAACAACATGCTAAATAAAAATATCCGCTTACAGAAAAAAAAATCACCATTTTCAATTTGAAAAATTCAAAAATGAAACCAAAAAGACTTGGGATGTGATAAGAGATGTCTTGAATCTTAACATAAACAAAACAAATTAGAACAGGCTGATTTTCCGACAGAAAATCAAATGTCTCCCCATTCGCCCTTACTATTGTCACCCTTATTTTTATAAATAGGCATACCGATTAGAATGATCTACAGATATGGTGAAGGTACACTCTTTATTGACATTTAAAAACTTTGATTTTTGACGAAATGCCCACGTGACCTTGAAAAATAGGTCAAGGTCATACAAAGGCAGTCACAAGCAAGGTCTTACAAGTCTTACATAGAAAAATAATCACACAAAATGTCAACCTCTTTAAGACAAATCTTTCTCGAGTGCATCTGCAATAAATTTTAAAAAGTGGCCATGTGACCTTGAAAATAGGTCAAGGTCACCCATCTTCAATCCCTACCGAGTTGGTATTATGGTACATAAAGATGCAACCTCCTAAGTCAAATCCTTGCAGAGTTGGTGCATCCGTTTCAAATTTAGGTGACATGCCCATGTGACCTTAAAAATATGTCAAGGTCACCCATCTGCAATCCCAAGCAAGATCATACATAGGAACATCTTCACATAAAATTTCAACTTCCCAAGTCAAATCTTCCTTGAGTTATCACGTCCACATTGATTTGAGACAAAATGCCCACGTGACCTTGAAAAATAGGTCAAGGTCATACATCTGCAGTCACAAGCAAGGTCTTACATAAGTCTTACGTAGAAACATAATCACACAAAATCTCAACCTCTTTAAGTCAAATCTTTGTCCAGTGTATCTGCAATTATTTTCATAAAGTAGCCATGTGACCTTGAAAATAGGTCAAGGTTACCCATGTACAATGCCAATCTAGTTCATATTATGGTACATAAGCATGCAAAATTTCAACCTCCTAAGTAAAAATCCTTGCAGAGTTATTGCGTCCGCGTCAATTTTACATGACATGCCTTCATGACCTTGAAAAATATGGCAAGGTCACCCATCTGTAATCCCAAGCAAGGTTTTATATAGGAACATTTTACAAAAAAAAAATCAACTTCCCAAGTCAAATCTTTCTTGAGTTATCGCGTCCGCAAGAAGAAGAAGAAGAAGAAGAAGAAGAAGAAGAAGAAGAAGAAGAAGAAGAAGAAGAAGAAGAAGAAACGGACACAAAAACAATATATCGCCCCGTTTCACGGGGAAACATAATTCCTCTTCATTCTTCCAAATAGAAAATAACAAGGATCGTTTAATGAATTTTTCACAAATATTGGTCCTAAACTGGCAGCAAAGATTGATTCTAGAAACAATTCTTCCTACAATTCCTATCTAAAACGTCCAACTGATCACAAATTTTCTTTCACCTCAGTTGAGCAGCAGGAAATAATTCAGATTGTACAAAGGTTTAAACCGAAAACCAGTGCTGGGCCTGATAACCTATCGATGAAACTGCTGAAAGGCCTAGTGCATTCAATTTCAGAACCACTCTCCATCACTATAAATCAATCCTTAACCACTGGTATATTCCCACATAAATTAAAAATAGCAAAAGTGATTCCCATGTACAAAAAGGATGATAAATCCTGTTTAGATAACTATAGACCAATTTCCTTACTTCCAGCCTTGTCAAACGTTTTTGAAAAAGGTGTCTGCAACCAGCTGTACAGTTACTTTGAAACCAATTCATTATTGTATCCCAGTCAACATGGTTTTAAGAAATTACATTCTACTGAAACAGCCTTTTGGAATTTATAGATCGATTTTTCAATGTTCTTGAAAAAGGCGAATTACCCATAGCTTTTTATATTGATCTGTCAAAAGCATTCGATACATTAGCTCATCAGATTCTCTGCCAAAAATTGAAATACTATGGTGTCTCTGGCATAGTATTACAGTGGTTTAAAAATTACCTTACAAATAGATCACAATTTATTTAATATGATGAATTTTCTTCTAAAATTCTAACAGTTAGTGCTGGTGTCCCTCAGGGATCGATACTTGGTCCGCTCCTCTTTATAATTTATACAAATGATACGCATCTTGCCCCATCTGTTTTTGAATCCATTTTATATGCTGATGACACCACTCTTGTAAAGAGCCTTTGTTCTTTCAGCTTTTGTCCCACCCAAAATTTAAATGATCAAGATACATCTTTCTTTATAAATTGTGAATTAAAAAAGGTGTATGATTGGCTGGCAGCAAATAAACTTTCTCTAAATATCGCAAAAACAAAATATATGACATTCAGTTTTCTCAAAAAAAACAAAACAAAACAAAAAAAAAAAAAAAAAAAAAAAAAAAAAAAAAAAAAAAACTAGATTTATAAAGTCAATAATGTTCCCATTTTAAGAACACAAGAATTTGATTTCTTTGGTCTCTGAATTCAAGAAAATTTAAATTGGGATGCTCATATAAATAAGATTGGTAATAAACTTTCCAAACTTGTTGGAATTTCCAACAGTTTATACGCACTGAAGCTATGCCAGTAATGTATAGCTCTCTCTTTCTGCCACACCTAAATTACATTCTCCTTGCCTGGGGTTATTCATTTAAACGAATTTTTCAACTTCAAAAAATGGCCATTGGTCAAATATCTCATGCCTGGTACATATCCTACACTGATCTTCTATTAAAAAACTCGATGTACTTAAAGTTGAAGATTTGTTACACTTAAGAGCATTAAGATTTTACTTCAGATACAGAAGAGATGACTTACCAAAATATTTTCAAAACATGTTTTCAGTCCCTCCACCGTATCATATTTACTTCACCCGTAGTCGATATAATGCACCTTTCCCTGTACCGAGGAGAGCTAGATCCAAACAGTCTATTAGGTATTACATACCAACTTTACTCCAAAATGATCCCCTTGTATCACTGATAAATTACATACTCATTCACTCTCAGGTTTTTCAGGATATATAAAAAATTACTATGTGAATCTATACTCAAATGTATGCACCATACCCAACTGTTATGTTTGTAACTCTTAAATCAATAATGTTTCATGTTTGTGTTTAATATGTTTACTAATTTTTGCATGAGGTTACTTAATCAGTTAATATCTCTCCAAGGTGGCTCCTGTGATAGCGGAAACTTATTTCCTTAGCAGGAGTCTTCCTGACACATTACTTGTTGTAATTTTACTAAGTAATGGTAACAGCTGTGATATCATAATTTTAAAACTTGTATTCCACATGTATGTATTGTTTTTTTGATGCGTTAAATAAATGTCATCTGAGTCTGAGTCTGAGTCTTTCCTTGATCAAATCCTGTATCAACAGCAATCAGCCTACAGGAAAGGGTACAGCTACCAACACGTTTTGTTACGTTTAGTTGAAGACTGGAAAACCGCCTTGCATAAAAATAATTTCGGTAGAACAATCCTTATGATTCTGAGCAAAGTGCTCGATTGCTTGCAACACCAATTGCTGATTGCAAAATTACGAGCATATGGTTTATCAAAAATTAGTTGTGCTTACATTTGGTAATATCTACCCGGTTGTAAATAGCGAGTAACGGCATTACTGGTTAATGGATTAATCCTGATAAGAGAGTACCTCATGGGTCCATATTTGGCCCCGCCCTATTCACTATTTACGTCAACGATATCTACTACAGTATTACTAACACCTAATTGTACAAGTAGGCTGACGATATTACTATTTCAGTTACTGTCCTACCACACAGCAAGTTAAGACAACATCAAGGAGGGTGGAAAAACGCAATAGACTGATTCCGCAGTAATAAAATGGAGGCCAACCCTACCGAATTCTCTGCCATTCTTCTTAACAAATCTCCAAATGACACTTCCGCAAATATGGCGCAGGACAAGACTACCTTTGAGGAACATATCAAACTCCTCGGTATCTACATCGACCCAAAAAAATGAACTTTCATCATCACAGAAAACTCATATGCGCAAAAAATGGCGTTCAGCTTAAAGTTCTGCAAAGACTATCCATGAAACCTAGATGAAAAAATTCATATGTCTATTTTTAGATCCTTCGTACTTTCACACTTTAAATGTAGCTCACTAGTATGCTTTTTGTGTGGAGCTCAATCTATTGATATGGTGGGAAAAAAGACACTGCAGAGGTCTTGTCTACCATTATTTCGACAGCGAGTACCCTGCTTTACTGAAGAAAGCGGGTCTTTCAACTTTGGAACATTCCAGGAAAAGGCCATTATTCTACATATCTATGCGCTGATACCAAGTTATCACCTCCAGTTATGTGGGATCTTTTCCCACCTGTCAATCACAATGTTCCTCATAATCTAAGAAACAAGCCCCACTTTCTTTTAAGTCTTGCCAGAACGAAAACCTATCGACTGAACCATATAAGCACCTACTGTGCTATGCTGTGGAACTCGCTTCCATTCACCACGAAGGACAGTCGTGATTTAAATGAAATTAAAACAATGCTAAATTCATGGACTGAACTGGACTGTAATTGCATTATCCACGCAAAGACTAAATCATACGTTCAGCCTATTCTCATTCTTATTACATCTAAAGCACACATTTTTACCATATGTGTTATTTGTTTTATCTTGTGTTGTAGTTTCTGCCATTGACTAAATGTTCATGTGAACAGTCGGTAATGTTAACCTATTGCAAGAGTTTAGTTACATCAAAACTGACACGAAATAAACGTTTTGTGGCGCCACATACATGTAGGATTTGATATAAATTATGAGTTAAATGTCGCCAAAGATACAAAATCCCATATCTTTAAGTAGAATCAAATTAGACATGCCAGATTTATAGGATATACAGATCATATCCAATGCTTGTATGTCACATGAGATCAGTGACCTTGACCTATTTTTGTTAGGTCACCAGCCCTGTCAAGTTTGGCGTGATGATTTATAATTGCTTGGTGTAGCTTGAACAAGAGAAAAGAGCCTCCAGATCAAAATTGTGCTGGAGTACATTGTACATAAAGCTGTACTTGTTGACCTACTTTTTTTAGTCATCTAGACCCAATGGTTATAAGACCGTGTCCTATTCTTCGAAGAAAATTAAGCGCTCAAGAAAAGGACATTTAATTCATTATCTCTATAAAGATAAAGGCAAATGATGCCAAATGAACCACAAATGTGTATCGTGTGGAAGTTTGATAATGCATAATATGGATGACCTTGATTAATGTTTCAAGGTCGTTAAGGGAATAAATTTCAGGAAATCATTTTGGTCATGGCAGTCAGCAAAGCATTAGGCCCATGGACCTCTTGCTTGAATATGTTTCATATCAGTTTTCTGTACATAAATGGGAAGTGAAATACATATGGCAGGCCGATTGACATATTAAAGAAAGTACGAAAACTATGGATGTAAAAGCATTGAATTTGCTTTGTGTTATTATCATGAACATGTGATATATCAATAACTAAAGTTTGTATTAGAAGAGGAACAAAACGCGCTTAAAGCTCAAATGTGAATATAAGCATGTCTAAGTTACAGAACACCAAGATATAAAATTTGTTATAAGAAGTAAGTGTGATATTTATACCTTGCTAAAGTAATAACTGGTAAAGTTATCTTCTGCACTTTAAGAATTTTTTAACGGAGTTTTACATATGTTGTAGCCTACGTCATATAAGGGAAGTAGCTATAAACATGGAGCATAGTATGGTTAAAGAAACATTTCCAAATTTTGTCTACTTTTAATACGAAGGACCTACCTTCTCTTATTATAAATATGTAATGTGATATGTTGTTTCCAATTCTTTGTCAAACGAAACCCAGAAAATTTAGCAGTATTACCTTTTTGCATCTCTTTACTGTCAATATCTACTGAAAAAATGAAAAAGTTTCCATTGTTACGCAAGCAGAATAACATATAATTCGTCAATATTGACATATCTGATTCATATGGAACCATGTTATCCGCCATTTGAAACATTGTTGACTTTACGCTTTAGGGTATCAATATTACTATCTCTCCGTAACCAAGGTGCCAGACAGGGGAATATTTTGTCCCCAAAATTGTTCAATATTTATATTAATGACGTGTTACAGTCTTCTGAACAGCGTATGAAAATAGGTTCAGGTAAGTGCAATTCGTGTGCATACGCTGTTGATATTACCATATTTTCTTCAAGTGTCGCGGGGCTTCATGGCACTTATTAATACCTGTTATCAATACACCGACAGGTGGCGCTTTAAATGTAGAACAAGAAAACCAATATTGATGTATGTTTCTCCGTAAATCAGCATTTCATGAGGACCCACTCTGGAAATTTGGCGACAGCTACATAAATGAAGACAACCACCTTAATATCCTGGGTGCTACATACGAATGTGATAATAGACAAGCTAAAATGAGATCATTACGACTGCAAAACGAACGTGACGCACATTCTGGTCAAACCACGTGTCTGCATTCAGACATGTGATCCCATACGAGTAAATAGGAGTCTTTCGGAGCCCATTCGTCTTTCAATTCGTAACATCATCACCCTTTCATCTCCCGTTTACGACCTGTATGTACGTATAGGTAGGAGTGTTTTATATGTGTCTACGGGTTTTAGATTGAACGCAGTGAAGCGCAAGCGTAACGCAGTCACTCAAAACCCGTAGACACATCTAAAACACTTTGTAACATGGGTGGTAGGAACAGGCCAATAGGGAGCTAGAAAAAGAGTTGATTATATCACATAATGAACACTTTTCACACAATAGCATTGCTAGTGTTGTGCAGTGTACTATGATCTACAGGTAGTGTGTTGTAGAAACAGTTCTTGTTGACACCTTCCCCCGAACAGACCAAACTAAGGTATTGTTCTAGCAGGATCTGTTCAGATAACCACAGGACTTGGAATAATACAGATGTGTATTCCTATAACTTTCCAAGTCGTCTGTCATGTCTAACATGATATCAATGTCGGCATAATGTAAGCAGATGTACATGACTCAATTTACAACACTTAATCAGTGCCCATGCGAGGCATGAACCCTGAAATAATAAGTGACTTAAATTCCAAAAAATGTATTGCGTTTTTACCTGCATTAGGTTTCTTATAGCGTGCGGTCTCGTCATTATGACACGTACTCCTCTGAAAAATTAACTGTTGAGTGAGAATACTGCCCAACTCACTTAAATCTGTAATTTTGGCTTCCACCACCTGCTATTCCCACTGCCATATATGTAAGTGGAAAATACACGAACAATCAGTCAAACTTGGCTGTGCATGTGACGACTTACGTAAGCGGCAAAGTACACATGCACAAAAGGCAGGAGAAAAATGTCGTGCACCAAGGAATATCTTGGTCAGTTCCTACCACCATTCTTACAAGTCATTTATAACATGTCACAATGACCATTATGACATCACAATCAACGCGGTCTTCGACCTCGTTGATTATGTGGCATAATAGTCACATGACATGTTATAACTATTACCTAACCGATTTAGAACGCAATTCGATTAGTTCTTTAAAATAAACAAAAATGAGTGACTGGTATGGTTGGGCGAAGTGCTAGGCCCCCTGTCAGGGAGAAGCAAGGTATACTCATTACGCTAAACTTCTGCAAGCTCATCCATGTGACAACTTTTTCACACATTTCAGTCTCCCTGACCAGCATTTGAACCACGCCTTGTCGCGAGACACAAACTGTGGAGCACACTAGAAAGTGTGTGTCGATAAAGTTGTTGTACCTATATTTGGCACCTTGAGAAAGCCGATAGCTATGCAGTCTGAAGCTGTTTTTTTAGAATAATACGTTAACTGTGCTGGATATAATTCAGAATGATTGAACAAATATCTGCACGCAAGACAAATGACCAGTGCGCGGCAGGTGAGCATCATTCATTACAAGGCCCTTCCAATTTGCTCCAAGGGAAAGAAACAAACAAAAGCAACCGGTTTAGCTCGCCAATTACCGAGGTAGTATAAAAACTAAAATTTAATGATGCAGTTCCAAAAAGCACAAGAGCCCAAAACAAAGGGGGATCAGTGTTTATATCGGAATGGGCTCGTTGGAGAAACGGCTTAAAGGAAACAAGAACCAGTGGATAATTTCCGGTTGATTTGAATATAACCGCGATGTCAGAAGACAAACTTAACTACTGGCTGTCTTATTTCGTACAAGGAGCGAAGCATACTGGCGGGAAACCATATCCCCCCACATTATATCCCATTTTGAGCACCTTGCAAAGGCATCTTCCTGATAATTCTGTACATGTAAATTTCTGCACCACAAATTATCCTACTTTTTCGGGAATGCGAAGAGCATTTTCTTTGCAGCTTGTTCTTTCCTTTTTCTTTTCTTGATTCAATAAATGGTTTTCCCATCTCTAGCTCCCTATATCACAGATCGTCCAGAGTGCAGTGGCCGCTGAACCATGTGCACAAGGATGTGGGCTGTTGTGGCAAATCTTGGATCAAGTCACTTTCGATCCAAACACAGCGCTTGCCGGGGCTCACTAATTACTCGGTAGAAGATTCTTCTACAAGATTTAGAAGAACGTCATGCGGCTCTCTGATTGGTCGTTTTCATATGCTCAAGGAAAATTGCGTTCTAAATGCACATAACCGTATCAAGTCTGCTGGACTGTGTGTTTGGATTGGTCAGCTCTGGGTTCTCGTAACCCTGGCTCTCCAATGATGGTAAGGGTTCTATGTGGAAAACAACAGGTGTACTATGCTTGAGTTACGGCACTAAAAGTGTTAAACCGCCTGACAAGCCTAAATGTCGTTTAAACTCTGTTGAGGCTGGTATCTTAATATCTGCCCTGGGCCTTGGAAAAAGGTCACGTCATGGTAATCTTTTGACAGCCCCGAAGATACCAACCATCTCCGATATGATAAACAATAAATTACTTATTCCTTGCTGCACAGGACCTTTAAGACGGACCCCCCCTTTTAGACCCACCGGTGTCTATTTTATTGCAGACTATGTGATAAACAGTATTTTACCTCATTGCATTGTCTGCCCGAACAGGCTCACAGCATATATACATATATCAGAACACAGTAGGTAAAAAGCGGTTCATCATTACAGCATATATACATATATCAGAACACAGTAAGTAAAAAGCCGTTCATTATTACAAAACCACTTGTAGACTTCGCCGCTGTTTTGGTAGAAGATATACAAATTTACAAATTGGCACTGCCACATCAGCCTCAAGGGAAAAGAAAAGTTTCATATCTAGATTTGGTCGTGCCAGCAAGGAGACAAGCTACCTTCTTAAATCATCATAAGCGTCACAAGACAGAAGGAAATGTGTTTTGCTCTCAATAGCTTTGCTGTCGCGTAAAAGACAAATAAAAGAACCCAAACTTTCACTCAAATAACTGCCGAATTCAATAGGCAACCAATGAGTATTCAAATGCAACTTTGGCATAGATCTGCCTTCTGAATTTGAAATTTTTGACAACTTATAAATAATCTTCCATTCTGTAGTCAAATTTGAAATTTCGGCAAGTTCGCAATTTCGGAGCAGAGCCATTAGTAGCATTGTCCGGGAATAATGATGAGTAGAAAACCTAACAGTACTGGTCACGTAATCGACTTTTCACTAAGAAGATTAAAATCATCACCGGTGGCTCATCCATTTAACCAAACTTCTCCAAAACCAACCGTATCTTAGAGATCGATTGAGTAGATGTCCACGATGTAAATCTATTATGCATAAGCAGTATTTGACAATTTTCAATATCATTTCTATAGATTCTGGGTACCTGCGAGTTCTGCCAAGGAAGCATTTATTTGGCATTTATTATTATTGATAGAAGACAGAGTCAACAGCTTTCCTTGGCACGCTATGGGCGCAATGCACCCAGAGTGCCAAGGAAAGCTGGTGACAATAGGTATATAATTTGGAAAAATCTACCATGCAAGTTTCATACAAAATTTTAAAAAATAATCTCTAAATTGGTAAAATACAATTAGCAGACGACATTAAGATATTAGCCGGGAAAAGCGTCATAAGGGTGGAATGGTCTTCATTGGCCAATAAGATGTCCGCGTTATATTATAGGGCATATTACTACTGCCGTCCAGTTTTGTGCATTATTCTGATCCACAGTATAGGTTAAGCCAGTGCATTTTGCTTCTACGCTGTTTGCAACTACAATGGAGTTTTTCATGACGTTGACATGCATCACGTACCATCCAGATGTAATATACAACCCCTTCGCACAAACCACTATTTAATTCATCCACTAATGTAATCGTTTCACTTATATAACTGTGATGGTATTTCATATGATGGTGATATAATAGCCAGAATGGGTTGCTTTCATGAATTAAGATCCATTTCAGGTTTCGAATAAGTATAGTGAGCTTGTTTTAAGCAAACTTAACAAGTCGACTAAAGCACACCTTACCAGTTGAAGATGCTACAATGGCCACATGTATTATACATGATAAAATATATGTCATTTTTGAACAAGGTTTTTGATCTGAAGTCGCGATCAGCCTCTCTAATAGTGTGTATCCAGAATCCTCTCCATGCAGCAACTATTATCACTTTGTACGTGTTTTTCTTTGTGTGTGTGTTTCCCTTATTCTAAGATTCCTCGCCATGAGGTCTTTTGCGTTTCTTTTTGTTTTCTTTATGTCGCTTATATGTTTCCTGTTTTCACATTCGTGTCATGATGTATGTACTTTGACTGTTATATACAGCCAGCAGGTCATTTCATTGTACAAGTTATATATTTATTTTTGTACCCATTGTCTGAATCAACTTAGGAAAGCGAGCACACAACAGCATTTAGCAGCTATTGGTCAAAATTTTTTCTTGAAAAATGGGCTGTAGCATACAGCAATACAGGGCTGCAATTGGACTCTTTCATTGTTCTAAATTTTTTCTCAAAATAATCGTTGAACATTGTTACACTGATCAGATTGGTTTATCTCTGGCATTCCTGTCAATTGCTGTTTTACTTCTCTTACTAAATATATTTATATGCTTGAGACACGTATCGTTGACACTTTACTACTTCTTAAAGTCTGCCATAGATATTCACCCAAATCCTGGTCCCCAAACTTTAAAGAAAATCAAGCTTTGTCACGCCAACATTCGTAGCCTTAAAAGCGATGGAAAACTTGATGAACTGAACTTACGTGCTCAATCTGAAAATATAGATATTATTACGTTATCTGAAACGTGGCTCGATGAGAGCTACCCTTATCAATTGTTGAATCTTCAAAGTTTTTAACCACCCTTGCGTAACGACCGTAACACTCATGGAGGTGGTGTTGCCATTTACATTTAAAACTTTCTGCCCGGTACCCGACGAGGAGTACCCAGGAGTTCGAACCAGCTAACTGTGAATATGTGTGGGTTGAAATAGCTCCTGACCGCGGGTTAGCCCTTTTTGGCGTCTACTATCGTCCGCCGGGCCGATCGGACAATTAGCGCGATATGTTTCTTCAAAATCTTCCAGATTCCATTACCAAAGTTATGGAGTTAAACCCCCGTATTCCTATTATAACAGGAGATTTCAATGATCGTTGCAAACGCTGCGCTTCGGACCACACCGACAGTGAATTAGGCACCAAACTTGTAGACTTTGGTTGCTCGTAATAATTTATATCAAATTATAGATGAACCCACAAGATGCATTGAATTTTTTAATACTATTCTAGATCTCTGTATTACAGACTCTCCTGGTTACCTTATCAATAGTGGCGTTCTTCCCCTATCTCTAAGTCCGATCACTGTGTCGTTTTTTGTACCATTTCTATTACCTTTCCCAATGATAAGGCATATCAGAGAACTGTTTGGGACTTTAAGCGAGCAAATACTGTAAAACTAAACGAAGCCATACAGCAAGCACATTGGGAGGTTGGTTTCAATTTGTTTGATACTCTCGAAGAAAAAGCTGACCATTGGTCAAACTTACTTGTAGAAACCGCAAGGAATTCATTCCATTCAAAACTGTTCTTATTCATCCCAAAGACAAACCTTGGGTCACAGGAAATAACAAACTCCTCATCAGAAAACGGAACCGTGCATGGAAACGGTACAGGAAATCAACACAAAAAGATAATGGTAATCTTTCTCCACACACTGGACGCCTTTTCCAACTTTATAAACGTTTTCGGAATATCTCTCTTACAGCAAACAAAAAATCAATTCGATCTTATTTTTCAAACTTAAAAGCGGAATTAGCAAAGGAATCAATGTAAAAAAAATGGTAGAGTCTTTCTAAATCTATTGTCGGTTGCAAGCTACATCCGAGCATACCACCTCTTGTTCAAAATGATAGAATTATATCTAACAACACAAAAAAGGCTGAATCTTTCAATCAGTACTTTGCAACCCAGTGTAAAATCCCAGAGGACGAAAATACACCCCCTCTTCATACTTTCCAGTAGCGCAATGACTTAAGGCTAGATCAGTTCGAAACGAACGAAAATGTTTTCAAAATTCTGTCCTCTTTGAGAGTTAGTTCCGCAACTGGTCCTGACGGAATTAGTAATCTCCTACTTAAACTCACTGCTAGTAGTATATGTAAACCTTTATGTCGTTTGTTCAATTTGTCTCTATTATCAGGTAAATTCCAGAGCCAGTGGAAGAAATCAAATACATGCCCAGTTTTCAAAAAATCAGATATGCAACTAAAGTCAAATTATCGTACTATCTCCCTCCTATGTAATGTATCTTAAGTTTTTGAGAGACTCGTATACAATGCACTATACGAGTACTTAATGGGAAAAAAATCTATTGACCGATGGAAACTCTGGTTTCGTTTTTAAAGATTGTACCATTAACCAACTCGTAAGTATTGTACACAAAATACATAATGGTCTTGAACTCCAAAAAGAGGCAAGGATGGTCTTCTTAGACATCTCCAAAGCATTTGACTGGGTATGGCACCAGGGCCTCTTTTTCAAGCTCAGACAACTAGGCATAAACCCCCTTGTCCTCAAATGGGTCGAAAGTTACCTAAGTAATCGTCAACAGAGAACTGTTATACACGGTAAGTTATCCTCATGGTTACCTGTTGAGGCTGGGGTCCCTTAGGGCTCCATTCTCGGCCCCCTTTTGTTCTTTGTTTATATTAATGACATTGTTGATGATATCAAAATTGGGGCAGACTTTGGCGTGTCTCGTTTAATGCTCTGAAATCCCTATCCCTCTCTGTTCACTTCTAAACAGATAAAAGTAAACGACCCAACACTATATCTCGGGAACTCCGCAATACCTGAGACCACAAACCATACTCACCTAGGCATAACACTATCTCATTACTTAAAATGGCCCTCTCATATTAACCGCATTGTTACAAAAGCTAGCACACGCCTTGCACTCCTTAAGCGACTGAAGTTTAAATTCTCCAGGAAAACCCTTGAGAAATTGTATCTTACTATGATTCGCCCCATCTTAGAGTATGGGTGTGTTCTTTTCGACAACTGCACCCAAGAACTGTCTGACTTGCTTGAAGGGTTGCCTTACGAAGCTGCCAGGATTTGTACTGGAGCTGTAAAATTTACCTCTTGCGATCGCCTGCTGGATGAAATTGGGTGGGAGCCTTTTTATACCCGGAGAAAATTTTTCAAATCATTACTTCTGTACAAAATACTGAACAAGCTTTCCCCGCAATACCTTAACGACCTTATACCAAATTATGTGCTTGTTCAAACACGCCGTCCATTTAGAAATTCCGCTGAACTGAAACAAATTAAATGTAGAACTGACCGTTTATACTCCTCTTTTCTCCTTTCAAGCATTAGGTCATGGAATGACCTGCAGCCAGCTGTAAGAAATTCACCCTCTCTCTCTACCTTCAAATTGAAATTGAAAAAGCTACTTTTCTTTCAACACGAAATTCCGCCTTATCTTTCACACGGGGAACGTTATGCTAATATTGTTCAGGCCCAGCTACGCCTCGGTAAGTCAAAATTAAACTCACATTTGGTTGACATAAATATTGTCCCATCTGCAGCCTGTTCATGTAGTCACCCAGTCGAGGATACTTTCCCGTTCTTTTTTCATTGCCCGCTTTACAATCCTCAAAGGAGTAAACTCATGAAAGCTGTTGTTTAAATGCCTGCTCCACGTGTTAAGCCAAGTCTATTGATTGAGCTTGTCCCAAATAGACCACTAGAAATTATGTTAAATGGCAGCACTGATCTTACGAATGAACTAAATGTTATTTTTTCTACAGTGCAATTATATATAACGGAAACAAGATGTTTCATTTGTTGATCAAGTTATACTTGCTGTATAGTATCTTATTATCTTGTTTACAAACGGGATCTTGTAATGTCCTGTGCGTCGTGTACATATCAAGTGCGTCATTTATGTACTGGAGATCCTCTCGATTAGTTGCATGTAACTATTAGGTGATCGAGTTTTGGAAAAAAATACGTTTACAATACAAATACAATACAATACAAATGAGTTAAATTCAGCGCATTCTATGTATGGGGATCAGCCAACTGTCTCCCTTTCTTTGAATTTCAGGAAATTGCTACTGACCAAACTTCAGATCCGTATGATAGGATAGGTTTTTACATACGTGTCAAGTAGGTCCATAGCAATAGTTGTTGAGATCCCGTAATCTCTATTATTATTATTATTATTATTATTATTATTATTATTATTATTATTATTATTATTATTATTATTATTATTGTTATTGTTATTGTTATTGTTATTGTTATTGTTATTGTTATTGTTATTGTTATTGTTATTGTTTTTTTTTTGAGAAAGCTGGATTTGTAACCTTTTCGCACAATTTTGTTCTGCAAAGGAAAATGCGCCACATGGATTCACAGTAATTCCCAAATATTCAATTTCCGTTGTGAGTTGTAACTGATGATTGTCATGATAAACACTATATTCCTTCAACGACAATCCTTGTCGATTAACAATAATTATGGACCGTTTTGAAATAATTCCTTCAGGTCCCCACCTGGAAATATTAAGCCCTAGTCTATTTAAAAGGTAAATCGTTTGCACTGCCTGACATAAGCAGTGCATCATCTGTACATATTAAGCTGAAACATATTTTGTATCCAATCTTGACCCCGTATTGAATATTAGTGTTAACAAATTCTCCCAAGTCATTATCAAAAATAGCAAACACTAAAGGGGCTTAATGGGCATGCTTGTTCAAGCCAATTGCCCAGTTAATAGGTTGAGTAACCCGTCTGTAAGTTTAAGTGAGACTATAGACCTCTCGTACATATTACCTATGAGTCTAATAGTATGAAGGTCTATGCCTGTTTTATACATTTTGCACAATAATTTAACCGTAGGAACGGAATCAACATCCCGTCCAAAGTCGATGTAGGCAACAAATACCTAGCTTATATTCTTGTTTCATGTACTTATCAATAACATTTTTAATAATAAATAATTTGTCTATTTCAATAAACCGAGACTGACCCTCGTAAAAGAAACCAATCTGAGTTAAAAATACATATGAACGTTTCTTTAAACCGAAGCAAATACTGTACTAATTATATTCTGTAATGCTGTGCCTTGGTAATTACTTGGGTCTTTGGTTCGTCATTTTACCCTTTTTTTGTGTATAGGCGTTAGGAAGCTGTGCTTCCATGACTTTAGATACACACCTGGAGCTAGATTTCTTTTAAAAAATTTAGTAAAAACTACGATACATACTTCAATGCATATGTTGTCTTTAGTACTATGTCCCTAATAATGTCTGATCCAGGTTGTTTGCCATTTTTATTGCTACGGATCTCGTCAGACAACTAGGCTCTTGTAAACAGAGCACAAGATCTGTGACTAGCATTTTCGTCAATATTGGTTTTGACTTTTCTCATAAAATTCAGAAATTCTGTGTCCGTACATATAGAACCATTATTAGATTTACTCGGGCGAAGCAGCTCACTGAAGTGTGCATGCCAGCTGGAAGCCGGATTATTGTTTGAATCCGATTTTTCTTGAGTATAGACCTTTTTAACTTTTTTTCCAAATTACTTTATCCTTCTTATCATGACCGATGTCTACTTACTCGACAATTTGCAACTTACTCAACCTCCTACAATTACGAACAAACCTTCAAAATTTTTTGGCCGCAGTAAAATATCTTCCCTCAGTGAGTCCTGATGGTGCCGCACGAATAATTTTTTCAAATATCTGACCTCCAGTTTAAAATTAGAGCAGGAACAATTGAAGCCCAAATTACGCTGCCTTTTAGAAAAAAATTGGTTTCTTTTCCCGTATTATCCAGTATCTGTTACCGCTGTGGTGAATTGTATCGAGATAAAAATCGAATTGGCCAATACAGCACTGCTTCTCAGTTGTAGGCGCAATGGGTGGATTTATTTACCATGATAATATAGTTAAATGTTTTCTTGATAAGAATGATCCACACCTTAGTTCCAGGAGAAATTTAGTTTTTCATTAAAACATCCGCAGTGGCATTCAATACCTGCATAACTGTTTCTAGATAATCATCACACCGACGCGACCATGGGCAACAATGGTGACTGCATGTTAAATGAGTCAAAGAAACCATCTGGAAGTAAGTATGAAGACAGGAAACACATATCTAGTGTCTGGAGGAAAGGACACAAATTGCTCAGATGGAACATTTATGTTGTGCAAAATAAGTTTTCAGATGGTTTGGGTATAAATAGTTTTTCAAACGATACAAGTATGAACTGAATTCAATTGTTAGGACAGCACGACATACAATTCTTACAGGAAACGTTTTCTCTTGCATGATATCAATGTATGATAAATTGGGATCAATGTCTGAGAATTATAACATATTTCAGTCTCTGCGTAAAGAGAAACACAAGGAGTAAAACGATGGTCTAGTGGAGTGACATCTATCTATCTATCTATCTATCTATCTATCTATCTATCTATCTATCTATCTATCTGTCTGTCTGTCTGTCTGTCTGTCTGTCTATCTATCTATCTATCTATCTATCTATATATATGTATATATATATATATATATATATATATATATATATATATATATATATATATGTGTGTGTGTGTGTGTGTGTGTGTGTGTGTGTGTTTGTTTGTGTAAACAATTAACCAAAGGCGTCTCTCTTATTAGTGACAAACAGGAAGATTTTGTGCGGAATAAATTATGTAAAACATTCTGTCACCACAATAGCGCTATATTCGTTGGTTGTGTTTACCTTCCACCACCAAACAGGATAAAAAGGGACCTTTACATGGAATTGTTAGGAAAAAATGTATTATAAAACAGTATTGAGGCTAAAGCGTTGTTGATACGGGACCTAAATATCAGAACCGGCAACCAAAAAGAATTTATTTAAACCAATCATTGTGACCACGTGCCACTACTGCGAATTATGATGTTGGATATTCTTACATCTGTTCTTCCATATACAATGTTGCCAATTTATGCTACAGTCATGTAAAGATTGCAAATTTAGGCTGTCAAACGGACGTTATCCACATGACAAATCTGGTATGCTCACGTGCCATCGGCCAAATGGGTCACGTGTGGTAGACTACATGTACGTGATTGCACATAATTTCCTGTGCCATAAGGTGTCTTTCTCTAAAAGTAGTGATGTGATATTATGTACTTTTGGGCAATCCACTATAAATAAATACGTTTAAACTAAACTAAATGTAGTGAACACCTGGCGGTCATTCACCCTTAGTGGTGACCTTGCTATGTGATTATACAGCAGAGAAAGGTATTACCGATCACCGATGACTGAAATATCCCCTCCCCCCCCCCGTTGTAATATGGGATGAGCAGGTGCCTGTTTCATGCAAAATAACTCTGGCATCACAGATGTTCCTTCTCAATGGAAAAATTAGCAACACGGTCGCGATATCGCTCAGATATCATTCTATGCATTGGTTTATCTTTTAAAAAATATTATGGCAGATACTGCCAGGACAAGTTTAAGTGTAATAAATATTGACTGCCAGCACAAGTTTAAAGATAATAAATATTGAGTTCTCAGAAGAATATGCAACTGAAAATCGGTGACTCTTACCTTAACTCTGGTATGGGTCTCTCATGGGTACATTTATTCCATGTTTGGGATTTTTCGGCTCTCCTACACGGAATAGTAAGGTCAGGAATAATACTTTCATGAGATTTGCCATGCACAAATATATTTAATAATATAGAATAAAACAAGCCAGACATATATAAAATCCACATAATACTTTTGCCATCAATAAATTCTGCATCACTGCATACACTAAACAAAAGGTCATCACAGGAAGCCAATAGCAGCCATTTGATATCCAATCTGCGACACACCTTTGTATGACCGAGGACCACTCCAGCGGGTACATATAGGTCAAAGTTATGGTGTGACACCTGTATTCGCCGTCATATTCGTAAACTGTAAGCATGGACTTTTTCCGTGAGTTGCTGGGTAACCTGACCTAGCAGCTGATCTAGTCTGCCATGATCCGCACCAGTCGTCAGTGGCTCTTAGTCTAGGTTTGTCCGTTTGATATCACATACCAAAATTGAATTATTCATACGGATTAAAAATTGCTAAATGACGGACCCTGCTAGAGACATTTTGAATGCATTCATATATAGAACAAATTGAAACAGGCAAGTTCAAGTGGGTTCTTCATACATATTTTAGCGAAAATTTTCTTCGTCCTATTTTGAGAGCTTGCAAAATTAATTTCTAAGGCGACGCATTCTGTGCTATTAAATAAAATCCAATCTTCATAGTCTGGAGAATGCCTGCAGTTTTGTCACCTTCTGATTGCCCATTTTGTAAACTTCATTCTACACTTTCGAGGCGGGTAGAGGGGTATTCTATGACCATTAGGAATTCGAATAATTGTACACAGGGTACACTACCCAGACCAATAAATTACTTGCGCAAACTAAAAAGCACTCAATGCCTGTCGGTAATAATATTAATATTTATGATGAAAAAGATGACGACGACAACGACGCCGATGATGATAATTATTATGATAATGACGACGATGATGATAATGAAATACAGCGTGACAAATGGCTTCGAAGTGGTGGACAAGTATTTTGTGCAAGCCATTCTGGTCAAATTTACGCCTCAGGCGAACGTTTGAGAGTCGTCGAAACATACAGCCATTTTTTGCTAGCGTAGAAAGCGCACGGAAGGAAAGGGGCAATCAGGTATAGTCCTTTAACATGGTACAAAAATTTTAGATTGTTCAGTTGTACTATCTATTATGGAATTTAATTTAGAAGAAAAAGACCGACAGGGAAAAAACGAGTGAGGCACAGTTTATGTATGAGGTAGACTATATTAATAACACTTCCACTAATGTAGAAATAGTGTCTTGTAGGTGTAGAACACCTGCCATGCTAATTTTATGATAAAAGGATTTTTTGTACTTTTAAGAGGACCCTCTAACTAAAATGCAAACAGGTGATCTAACAGTCCAATTACACAAGCTATTTAAAAAGTTTGTTTAAATGTACTCTTTCAAGGAGAAGGGAGTCATAATACAGTGTTCGTACAATTGTGAAAATGTGATGGACGGCCTCTTACAAGGACGTAAAAAAAAAGAAATTAAAGGCATATATTATAGCCGTACGTCAATAATTTCATTATGTTTTTGACCAAGTGTGCCCGTCTCGAGGGAGTGGCCTCCGACACCATTTTTTAAACAGTCAAGCATGTGCTCTGATCAAAATAGGAACCGTATTTCTATCCTTTTTCGGACAGATTTGGGACTCCTGTAGCAATTTTCGCGAAGAAGCACCAGGATTATTCCAACTGATACACAGAATCTATCTTCAATCAATTTTTTTTTCATTACTTGGGTGAACGCGTGCACCGGTAGCCACAAATGATGTCCACATCTCACTGGTCTCGGCATTATTTGTAACTGAAATATTGCAGACAGAAGAGGCAGCATCTGCGTAGGCTACGTGTACCACCTACATCTGAAGTGAAATTTCTCTGAAAGCTCGCAGCCAGTGTTATCTGTTGAATGCTTGCTATCTCCCTTACCCAATAGGAAGCACACCTGTTTTCAATGCGGGACTGCCATTTCTACGAATTACGCAGGTCCAGATGCAACACGCTTTTTAATTGTCTAACTTAACAAGTTTTCTTAAAAGATGTAATTAATGCATTGTTATAACAGCGCTGTTCTCCATGTGCGAGCGGTTACTGATGGACCTTTGCGTAGCAATACGCTGTTGCGAATACAATCACTATAACCCTTTTTTGTTCTGGGCCAAAGATAACAAACAATCAGTTGTCATTCTCATCTTGAATGACTTAGTTGTCATTAAAATAATATCGGAATCATTTTTGGGGAAATTTGCACTCACTCCATGAAGCTGTGAAGTCGAAGGCCAAGATTCATATCTGTCAAATACAATAGGGTTAATTATAAAGCTTCAGTCCTCATGAGTAATAATGAAGTGCCATAACCAGCAAAAGTGAATTTAGTATCTCGTCGATTAATCTCTTCATATTCTCGGATTTACTGTGAAATCACAGGCACTGAACAATCTATCTCTCTTCTCGGTCCACACACACGTAAATTCCCATTCACCCCATGTTAAATTACCCTTCTTTGGATGGAAGTTATAGAAAGCTAGACGTACTCTTGTACTCTTTGAATTCAAATCAGTGATGTTTTTTAAAAAAAAATACTCTTTTCTTTTTATAGTCGGGTTTTAATGATAATTTAATGCTCGAAAAGTGAAGTTTCAACTGTTCTAGGCCATCATGCTTTACATAGAATAAAGAGATTGCTATGGGTTTGTTTGATCCTACTCTTGGCTTGCAACGCATGGTGTTCTCGCCTTTTGATTGGCTGGCAGCCGGAAGTGCAGGATGGTGAATCAATGAATGGTGGAGAGATTGCCATTTTGATCTGGAGCCCCAAAACACCCTTTCATGCTCATTCCATTTTGACCACTAAAAAGGTAATTTCAAATCAGGTTGAGAAATTTTGGCATTGAGAAGAGAGAGAAATACACTATTTCTTGTATGATAAATGGTAAATAAACTGTCCCCTGAGTACCTGTGGAGCTGGATGCTAAAGATTCCAATAGCAGAAACATCAAACAACTACAACACTTGTAGACATTTTGACGTGCCTCATTTTAGAACTAGAATAGATCTCTGTGATAAATATTGACTCCAATCTGCCACAAGATTAAAGAACTTATTGCCTTTTGACATTCGGAACAGTCCGACACTATGTCAGTGTAAGGATATATCCAACCTGGCAAAGTGACTACACTTCTGGGTTATATCTCATAAATATGCACTGCTGCATAATAACACTATCTACCTGATTGACCACAAGGTTTCGTATACTTTCTCTGAACTGCAAGTGGAAATGCACATTCAAACTTGTTGCATGAACACAAGCGTTTCGGATAAAAACGCCTTGTAGTGAAATTTGGATATTGTCTGAAAAAAAAAACTTCAAGACAAATGGTCACATTTGTATCATTTTGATCTTAACATATGTATCTACAAAAACTTATCAGGGACTTATCATAACTACACCTGCTTTTGGTTACAATGGTGATCCCAAATCGCAAAATGCCTGATTTTGTCAAAATGATAAAGTTGGTGGAGTTTTTATTTTGACACACATTGGAAAAAATGTTCATTTCTTTAAAAATTTCTTATATACTTTTGTTCTAAAGAATTTGTAGAGTAACGCGGTTTTTATTTGATTAATATCTGATGATTAGTTTTTGATAAATATCCACATGATACGGACATTTGGGTCCAAATGCCTATTGTCTGTAATCAATATTTCAAGGTCATTTGGCTACCATGTTCGCATTAAGAGAATTTTTTTTTTTCAGATTGTATTGGGACTAGAACTACCAAATTGGACAACTAATAGTCAATATACATGTTTACCAAAATGGTCCAAAATCTGAAAATGAACAAAATTGTCCTTAACAGGTTGGACATCACCTTAAATCTTTATTATACCAACAACAATCCACGCTGTCTAGTGAAGCACCCATCTGTTTCAAATGAGAAAAGCAACACTTTACAATTCTTCATGCACATCTAAGAATAGGTTGCTTCCAGATGAATGATTATCTAATTTACAAAATTGATATCAAGATTTTTCTATATGTTCTTGTAGCAATATGGTCATTGAAAATGTCTGGCATTATGCTTTGCTTTTTCTATGTACATCGTTTAGAGAAACCGTTTCCGTGCACTTATTTCTACTTGAGCTCCTCTCAATAGCTAGCGGTGTTATGTGAATGAAATTATAGCAAGGTAGAATATTACATCAAGATATTAACGGCTGTGTAAAAAGTTACCAAAAACTTCGGTACATTTACCCTCAAAATTAATGCTGATCCACTCAAAACATAGAGAATCCAATATTTGCAGCCCATTGAGGATAACGTCGGGATCAAGAGTTCTTGGATTTTCATACATACACACACACATACATACATACATACATACATACATACATACACACATACATACATACATACATACACACATACATACACACACATACATACATACACACACATAGATACACACATACATAAAAACATACATACATACATACATACATACATACATACGTACGTACGTACGTCTCCTATGTCTAAAATGGGCAAAAAACGCACCAAATCGAAATTCTATCGGAGAAATAAGTTTGAAAGCGGCGCCATTTTGAAAGTGGGAGGAGTAGGTACTTTATTAAATTCACCATGGCCTCTCATTGGTTTGTCTACTACTTGAAACCAATGAGTGACAAATCAAATGAAAGATTACAATTTAAACCTTATCCTTCGTACCCATGTAGGATAACCCATGCAGGATAAGATTCAGTCATAGGAGAAATAAACAAGCCTGCATCATATACAAACATGCATGAACTATGACGCCCATTATCTGCCTTGTTCTGTTGGGTCCAAATCTACTTTGTATAAAACTTGATACAGTAACTTTGCAGGGTAGTAAACCCCACTAATCTGTCCAATCTTGATATGCGGCGTCAGCAAAAGCTTTGAGCAACCAAATCTTGAGGTTTTCATCAAAACGGAATTGAAAACAAAATGAAACGGAGTATGAAAACAATTTTTTTACAGTGCTAACTGATGACTCGCAAACCTGTGCATCGGGCAATTGATCGTAGACATTGGACACATACCGACAGCGATGGTAATGTCCGCAGAATAATCACAGTAATGATAATAACATTTACATACATACCTTCTTCCAAAGGGGAATCCTTTACTATCAAATTCAGAGGCCCTACATAGAACGATAGTCCAACCAATATCCGGGATAAACAGTCACTACACTCCTTTTAAACATATTAAAACAATCATCGTGTGAATTTGTCATATATAATCACTGTTGTGATGCTACTTCAAGAAATTCTATTGTATCATACAACCTCATGTTAATGTGCATAGATCTGTGTCCAGTCTTTTGCTGTGAGGACTTATAAGATCTGAAGGGTTTCTTCTTCTTGCAGTTTCCAGGAAAATGTACATTCATTCCCCTGTTATACCAGTTACTTCTTATTGCAAATAAATGTGAATTTGAATACATACATACATACATACATACATACATACATACGTACGTTCGTACGTACGTACGTACATACGTACATACATACATACATACATACATACATACATACATACATACATACATACATACATACATACATACACAACTGCGGAGCAAATTTGTGCATGAGAAACTTCCGACAAGACTGCTTTCATAACCATATATATCTAATAGACATATACATAATCACTATACTAAAAGTATAAGAAACGTTGGGTTATTTATTAAGGGCAGTTTTACAATCAAGGGCCAAACTTTGTTGGGGGGGGGGGAGGTGTCAAAATTTCAAAATGCAGCTGGCTATGTGTATTATATATCCTAAGACTTCGCCAAGTGTATAGAATATGATTTTGAATTCCTCAAACCTGTACGAAGCGCACTTTAGTAATGTTGCTTGCATTTATGAAGTAACAGTTGTGTTATTAAATGCACATATTTTGTATGGTTTCCATCTTCAAAAATTTGAAATATATAATTGAACATCCCCCAAATCACATACTTTGTAAACACCAGACCTAGATCATTTGAAATATATATATTTATAAAGAAGTGTGAAATTATTGGAGAATCTGCATTGCATGGAACAATATGTTACTAAATCAGTTTTGAAACAGAAATACTTGAAATTGGTAGTTCTCAGTCCCAATGGGAAACAACACTCAAATCTATATCTGTCTTGACACTTCTTATAGCTAGCTATAAAATGCCTGAGGCACTTGTACTGATTTCAAGGATGAAAAAAAATACTGTGTCAAAACAAGTGTCCTCTCCAGGACATTATGCAATTGGGGGGGGGGGACATTTTTTGACAAAACATATTGCCATTCTTTTGTTTCAATTTATGTATCTCTTGTGCTATATATCCATATACTTTGGTGCGTCTTGAATAACAAAGTAACAATGCCACACAAGAGAGGCTGCTGCATTTGTATGAACAGTTATCATTGCGTATAGAATCAAGTAAAAATGTCGTATGGTGTTCAACATAAAGACCAAATGGACCTTTGGGTTATTAGGTACCTATAAAACACTGATTTAAAGAATTAGCCAGCATGATAATATTTTCAACAATTTTAAGAAAAAAATATAAATAATTTCCCTGTAGTTTGGAAGATAAGTCCCATGAATATATCTGTGTACTAGAAAAGACAATATTTTTGACAAAATACAATAACAAACAAAAGCAGTGATTATGAACAAGATATATTTAATGTGAGGCATACACACAATGTAGTTGTATCTTTTTCATGACATACAACTGTACCCTGCTTCATTGTGTTATAATAAAACACAGCAAAGAGCACGCAAAACTCAGCCATGAAACTTTTAGACCACATTCATAATCTGGGTGAGAAACAAATGTCATTTTCTCACCATTTGGTACAATGTAATTCTCTGACCATGGTATCTTTCTTCTAGCAATGAAAACTTTCAATATTTTCGCATTTTTATTATAAGCAGTAAGTTTCCAGTATGTCCTAGAGAGGACAAAGTGTCCGACTTGATATTACAATCACACTTATCAACATGAGCCAGTTTTAAATACGTAGTGTGTGATATTACTCCAAGCATCAGTCTTTATCAAAATTTGGAAATTTTGTAGAAAAAAAAAACTTTCAGCAGCTTATTCTGTAGCAAAATGGAACAACAACAGTGAGCATTCTGTAGCAAAATGGAACAACAACAGTGAGCCCTCTGTAGCAAAATGGAACAACAACAGTGAACATCTTAAATTTCCTAATTAGCTTCAATAAGAATTCAATATTTCAGAGAAGGTTAGGTCATGACATCCATGTATCAATTTAGAAAGTTGGACCATAACATAGAATATTGCGGTCATCGCTCCTAAAAAGCCAGTCTTCGTAATCTACAAGCATTTAATACTTTCAATTAATCAAGTGCAATATAAATTGCTATGATATAAACTACAGGTATGCAATTTGTACCCTAGCACTTTGTTCAGCTTTGAGTCACTGAAGAGTGAGTGCAACCACCGCCAGAAAATAAAGGTAGCTTAGGTATGGTTCAATATTTTCATCATTTTTGAATTAGCACTTAGGGTATTGAATTTTATGCCTCCGCCTCCCTCCCCTAAATTAGTACTTTGAAAATGATGATTTTCAAACAACAAGAGGACTGTGACAGTCCCGTGCTCAGCTGACATGCACATACCCTTGCGATTTTTTAAAGATTTGCCCCCCCCCAAAGAACAAAGAAATTCATTAAAAAACAAAACAAAAAACAAAAATCAATGGAGCGTGTCCATTTGGACAAATCTGGTAGAGACCCACATAAGGTACATTGCCACGATGTTTGAAGACAATCTGGATTACGGTTTTGGAGACGAAGTCAAAAATGTGAATTAGCATCAGAATGTCTATTGACCTTCACAGTAATCAATGGGAAAGGTGCATTAACCGATAAGTACCCGAATTGAAAAAAAATCGCTTAAAATCAGGAATCCATAGCATTGCCCCCTAGTTATCATCTTTGTTTGACCCTTCCACAAGGAACATATCCATGAGGTTTCAGCTTATTCGGAGTGACGGCTCCGGAGAAAAAGTCAAAAATAGCAAAAACACAAAACATCCAACTTAGAAAAATTGCACTGCCACCTGGTGAAAAAATTCAGCACTAGGACTCCCCAGAGTTTTTTCCCTGTGGTATCAAAGCAATTGGGTGAACGGTTTCGGAGAAGATTTTTTAAGCTTTGCCCCCAAAAGAACCAAAAAGTTTAAAAAGATAAAAAAAAATCACTGGAGCGTGACCATTTGAACAAGTTTGGTACTAAATACCCCACCCAAAATACATCCCAACCAAGTTTGAACAAAATCTGGCTGACGGTTTTCGAAGACGTCGGAAATGTGAATTACGGACTGACAAAGGACAATCCTATAAGCTCAGCTAACTGAAAAGCATGCTGAGCAAAAAAAAAATGCACAAAATAGGCCAAAAATTGACCATCATTTTCCATATTCTGTGAAAGTGTACAGACCCATTTCCCTCTTGTGTACTGTAAGCACTAATTACAAAATGATGAAAATGTAGAACCATCCCTTAAAGGTGACAGTGGAGAATGTTTCTACAGCAGCTAGGGTGCAGCTTGGAGAAACATTAGTGCCTGATGTGCCTGAAGTCAGAAAACAGAGGTACATGAATGTATGTAAATAAATTTGTCCTCTCCAGTACAAAATGATCTAAAAAATATCTTTAACCTGCAAATGTCTTTTTGGTAATATTGTTGTTTCTTATTTGCATCAAAATTTGATTTCTGTGAAAATTTTAATATTTAATATTTCTAAATTTTAAAATGATTTACTTTGTAGGTGAATATTCATTCGCATTCCAGTGGAAAATATATAGTTTGGTGTATTACTTTTTTGTCACAGTTCTTCAGTTGCAGTGTAGCAATAAATTTTAGTTCATTTCTTTCAATTTGACCAGCACTGAAGTAAACATAAAAGTGACCGGAACATTTTGATTTTGACTGTAAATACTATATAGGTAACTAGATAACATACAATACAGACAAACCAAGCCAAGCACAAATGAAAAACTAAGGCACAAGATTATTTCACAATACCCTATATTGTGGCTCCAAAACACGTTCGTGGAAAAATACATGCCAGTTTGTTGTGTCCTGGAGGGGACAAGTGTTTGACGGAAAGGTTTTGAGTAGCATATAGAAAGAATATAAGACGACTTGAGAACCCAATCACATATTTCATACTTAGTTACTACTAAGTACTGTAATATGCATGTAACAACTGATCAATAGACTTTCATACAATTAAATGAACAGTCCATTGTAATGGAGAGGACATTTTTGACGGAATTGTGTATTTAAAGCACCACCTTATATAATAAACTACAACTAGACATAGAACCATCATGAAAGTCATTTTATTGCAGGGTAGGGTTAGCGCTTTCTCGTAAACATATTTTCATTATAAAAATTATAACATGAACATAATTTTTTTAGAGAAAATAAAAGCCCTAATGGCTAAGTCAAAACAATTCTGTCAAAAACATTTCAAATTTATCCTGTAATCCATACATCTTAAGTGCCAGTTCATTCATTTATTGCATGCAGGTCGACATCATACTTCTGTATAATTTAGCTTATAACTCACTGTATAAGTGAATAGAGAACTTGTGTGAAACCCATTATGCTACATGGAAGTAGAAATGGCCCTTGACTGTAAAACTGCCCTTAATCGAGTTGATAACAAATTTGCGCAGGAAAGTCTAATTTTTAATATTCCAAAAGTCATAAACTCGACTGATGACAACATGTTAAATAAAATCTATTCTCATAGCCTAAAAGGTTTTTCAAACTATGTGAAAACTTTTTTTTAACAAATACAGCCATCAATGCACTGTGTATGATTGTTACATTTATCAACAAAATAATAAATCTAACGGTTTTTGTACACCATAGCTTTTTAAGATAGTTACAAGAATATTAGTCATCCTGATGTATAACATTTTTTCTTTAAAAAGTCATCATGTTCATAACCACAATTTTTGTTACAAGGGTGGCTGTTGCGACAGCAACATGCATAATGTTATAGCAAGAATCTCCCTTGACCAACTTGGACAGTGTTTAGTTGTATCAATATTCATGTATTATACCATTTGTTAGTCATAAATAAAAGAGTTTCGAGTTCTGAGTTTTGAGTTTTGTATAATGAACATGAATGGAAGGGATGAGTTTTTTATCTCTCTCAGTGCAGTGTGTGGGCATGTGTTCATCTGAAAGACGATTAAGCTTCACAGAGGCCTGTTAGTGAGGACAAACATTCTATATCGCCTTTATCAAAAATATTTCATCATTACCATCATCGCATAGAAGCTTTTGATTCCACAAGAGTTTAACATGATGCTACGAAGTGCTCCGGAATGCGTGGGCGTTTGAATATATGTTCGCTGGTCCCATTATTTATAAATTCAAGATACCTTTCCCACCCCTAGATCTATATCAGGTGGTATTCATGAAAAATTCTATTGAACTAAGGTTAAGCGTGTACCTTGACTATTGTTGTTTTCAAAGTGAAGTCCGAAATTTTCGGCTTAAACTTATTTTTTGGCGAAATTTTCCATTATTTAAAGGAAATAAGTATAAAAATAGCTTGCAGCACAAAAAGTCGTGGACACTGATAATAATGATACTACTACTGCTACTACTACTACTACTACAATAACTACTACTACTACTACCACTACTACTACTACTACTACTACTACTACTACTACTACTACTACTACTTATAGTCTAATAACATGTTGCATAATTTGGCATACTATCATATGATAATTGCCTTTCAAAAACACAAAAGTGCCTTGGCCTACATTTTTAACCATATTTAATTTTACTGTATCTGGAACCGTAATAGAAATGTGACAAAAAGTATTGTAAAATGTAGTGATGATGTAACTCACTGTAAAATAATTTTGCATTTTATTATGAATTATTTTTCGGGGGGAGGGCACAAAAGTGCAGTCAAACTGGAGCAAAATGGCCTAAAGTGCCAAGGAGATAAATTAGTTTCCAGTGTCAGACATTATCTATATTGAAGTCGGTAAATGACTATATACCACATGAACCCATAATCCGTACATTACGTGCTCTATGCATGTATTAACCCACCTTGCCACAGATATAAGGATGGCAAAGCAAAGCAAATATAATTGTCTAAGTATGAATTGCATGTCTTGATAAATATTTTCTCACAGCCAAGCAAAGCCTTGAAAATACAATCTTTGTACATGTGGCACTGCTTAAAGTTCCAGCTTGCCAAGTTCTATACTCGTCATGTCCATTCCTGGAGTTGGTACCTTCGTACCGCAGATTCTTACTTGCAAAATCTGTCATTTAACCCTTTCCCCCTCAAACCGGCCAAAACCGGCTGGTAGTCAAATGTCGTCTGCTTCAGTGTTTTCAACTAATTTCAATAGTTATGAAAAACAATTTGACTGAGAAATGTACATGAGACTTATCAAGATCACATGCCCCAGGTCAACAGCTTTCCTTGGCATGGGTTGGGCACTTAGTGCCCAACCCATGCCAAGGAAAGCTGTTGACTCGGTCTTAATTCAAGGGGGAAAGGGTTAATTCAATTCAAACACTGGAACTGCATGAGGAAATGTTATATTTCAATTCTACCCGTGCTTCCAAAGAAGAGCAAGCTCCGAATATCTCTACCACTCTTGGTCCTCCACAGGACTAACAATATTATATTTATACAAGGCTAATAACAGTGCATTGTCAGCCTTCACGTGGACTGCTGACGAAGTCAGAAAGTTGGTCAGCATTACCGTGGCTATTGGCAGATGTATGCCATAATACACTGCAGTCTGTTACCATGGTAACCAAAGTAGACCAATTACAAATTGAGGCACCTTTTAGCGCCAAAACAGGGATTGTGTAGTCAAAAGGCAGGCCTGGAGGAGCAGGTAAAACACAGAGATCCGTCTGTTTGGCAGGCAACTTTAATCCAATCTTTTTGATTACCGAAATTTTGCCATTTTGCCTTCGTTGACGGTGAAAGCAGGTTTTGTACATAAGACTATTTTTACAGTTTACAGTTCCTTCTATTGCCAGTTTTCTCACGGTAAGGCGTTTTGCTTGGAAATATAAGTTGCCTAGTTTTGCATCTTACTTTTCTCTCTTCCATTGCCATATGGAGGGCGGAGCCTAAGGAAAAAACTTTGCAGCTCATGTCAAGAAATGGAAGACTGTTGACTTGAAACCTTTTTTATGCATATTGTCTCATAAATACACACACACACACACACACACATATATATATATACATATATATATATATATATATATATATATATATATATATATATATATATATATATATATATATATATATATATATATATATATATATATGTGTGTGTGTGTGTGTGTGTGTGTTTACATATATCATATTTCATTCTATTGTATATTCTCAAGCATATATTGTTGTGTTGAGAGTTTCAAGTTCTCTTAATCCTTTCCCCTTGAATTAAGACTTACTGAACAGTTTACCTTGGGGCAGATTGGACGCTTAGGGAAGCTATGGACCTATGTTATATTATATTGAAAGGGTTTGTTCTACAATGCCTCATTTTAAATACTAGAATTAGTTTAAAAATCACCGAAGCAAATGGTACTTTACCTCTGGCCGGTTTTGGTCGGTTTAAGGGAAAAATAGCTAAAAATGAAGTATGGACAGCTGACTTTATAAAAAAAAGCATCTGCAGCTGAAACTTTAACGCGATTGTAATAGACATACAAATATTTAAGTCTGCACTGATCTTGATACGATGATGCTTGTGGTTCGCTCAAGAGAAGCTGAGGAAAATTTACAAGAAAAACTGGAAAAGATCGTTTCTCTTAGTTCAGTACATGTGGCTATCTGGAACACCGGATGTATGAAACTGGTGAGGCAACCTACGATAAAGGTGGATATGTGTAAGACATTCACACCGTAAGGATTATGCACATGTAGGATGTCTAGCAGTTCTACCGTAAAGGAAGGAATCCAGAAAACTATGTAGATCGTGGTCATTATCACGCAGTTTGCAGCCATCCGCTTGTTCTTGGTAAAAGCAGTGTTGAATCCAATACTCTCCTTGTGGGTGGCGTGAATACGCATTTGTGTCTTTCTCGCTTCCTTAAACATGAGCAAATAAAGAAGCATTGTAGTTATAACAGGTAAAATCCACTCTAGAATGTGTTTCACCCACATATAGTCGTCCTCTGTTTCATAAAACTTGCCGCATCTGTACGCACAGAATGTTTCACTCGTTTCACATTTGACAGTTTTGGCAATAATATCTATACACGTGGTGAATATGCAAGCAAAAACTACCGCCACCCATTTAAACTTTTCGTACTTTTGGTAACTATCTGGGCGAGCCAATGCAATATATCTCTCCACACTGACAAAGAGAAATAAAAGTGTATGAACGGACAGAATGACTGATGGAAGTCCCGTAACTGCGATATACATAGCGGTGTTGACATCGTGGGGATCATAAACGGAGGTGATCGTAAGTGCCGTCTCCAATGGCAGCGATACGAGCCCTACCATCAGATCTGCGGTGATCAGAGATATCCACAAAACATTTAAGGAGCGCCTTACCTTTTTACTTCTTATGAAGGTAAACAGCACAACACTGTTTGCAATACAAATAAAAACTGCGAGAACAACACATACAACTATGAGTATCAGTCCAGTAGTTCGATCTCTTTGAGTTCCTCCTGCTGCGTTTATAAAATGAGCCTTACAATCCAATGTGACCGAAGTGGCATCTGTCGCGAGAGTGTTTGTAGAGATCCCAGAGGGATTATTCCAGGCAGCAGTAACTGTAGACGCCATTTAATCGCAGCTTACTATACATTATTATTATTATTTTTGCTTGTCATGGAAACTTATCTTCACTGTTCCACTTGTTTTTATTTTCAGCACAAATATTCCAGCAAGGTTAACAGTTGCGAATCAACAATGGATTGTTGTGCATATCGATCCGAATCGAATGACTGTTGTGACCAAGACCAGTCAACATAGCACAGTGAGTTGTCTACCACCTAATGTTAGGTACCTTTAAATCCATTCAGGTGGGGGTGCACGGTGTTTTCCATCCTCGGTTTAGCGGATTGTGTGAAGACCTCGACAACGTTTTCCACGTATAATGCAATCAATCGTCACGTGCACTCGTTATGTTGCATGTATGTACTGCATGTGGCAGCCCTCTTACATATAATATTAACACGCAAGGATCATCTTTTAATATTAATGACACGCAGCTGCTTCAGGAAAGTTACACACACACACACACACACACACACACACACACACACACACACACACACACACACACACACACATATATATATATATATATATATATATAAATTTTTTCCCTGCGAGCAGTATTCATGTGAACAGTGTTGGCTGGCCTCGACAGTATTGTATTCTAATAATGTATACTTCTGTCTGTCCTGTAATTGTGATGTCTGATCTTTTTGTATGTATGTCCATGTCGATGTTACGTCAATGTGGTGTCCTGTGGCCCGTCTTTATCTTTTGTACAGCATTTGTATTGTTCTTTTATTTCTTTTTTTTCACGAGAGGGATTTAAAAAAGGCATAGCCTGTTTCCCGATCGCTTTTTTGAATAAAATATGTTTAAACCATATATATATAGGTGCCTACAAATTAGACTGCCACCACCTCTGCCAAAATCAGACCATTTCTGTATTAAGAAAACATTTTTTTCAGTCCTTTGGGAGGTATTAATAGAAAAATTCCGACATATATATATATATATATATATATATATATATAAAAGATGTTTTGATTTAAAATGCGATTAGATATCTCCTAGGACTTACTTTGAATGTCCTGCTCGTCACCGTTTGGAAGCTGCTTCCCACAACGCTACATCAGTATTGCGGTACAGGAAACTGTTATTTGGCCCAGGTAAATATGGAAAGATATGATTTACCAAATCAACGTGTTGAACAAAAAACTCCTTTAAATTAAAAGAAAAAAATATTAGGCATGACATACTCTTATAAAATATTTTGTCATGATACTCTTCCAGACAATTTTTTATTTATCTCCAGATCAGAGGTCCACCTCAGTAAAATAGGGTAAATGGTTATCATTTTACCTTTAATACCCAACATTAAGTTGGAACACAAGTATTGATTTATTAACGAAAGTATAATACTATTTTTGGAACTTTGTTAATAAAAGTAATGGTCCTACATTAATAGTATCGCACGTGTACAAAATAGATACTCTCTTGAGTTGTGCAAAAACCAATAACAATAAAAAAAGCAAAACAAAAATACAACAACACAAACAAAAACAAAAAATAAAACAGAACAAAAAACCCGACCAAACAAACAAACAAACAAACAAACAAAAAACAAAACAAAAACAAAAAGAGTAAGCAGACATGCAAAACAAAACTGGGACATTATTTTATGGTACTCCATATTTTAGCGAGGCCTACTTTTTATTGGATAATTATGTATTTACTTGTCATGATAAAATATGTCGGATCAAATTCAATAAACTCCAAATTGAGCATTTCACTTCTGAATTAAGAGTATTTTTCAATAAGAAGTGGAAGCTTGCGATGCTCTTCGTAGTTTTACATATATTTGATTAAGGTGGGCGTGGTATTTGACACCATGATGATAGATGTAGTATAGATGACTCCATGAAAACAAACGTTAATTCTTTTTATGTCAACGCAACCGATCAAGTGCAGTTAGAAAACGTGCATTGTGTCCATGTACTCACTTATGACGATAGTCTTGTTCATTTGATTCACCATCACGATCTTTCATTCAAGTACCGCCATGCTAATATGAATGTCCTGCTTCAATAGCTTCAGAGCTGTCAACTCGGTCTGCATCCAACACCGAAAGACTTAAAATAACGCATAATTGAGGGCGACAGTGCCTTTATTGTGAACTGTGGAAAAACATTTTGTAAGCCTTGAACGGGTAAGTATCAGTGAACGAGATATCGCATTTGAATGAGCCTGAAGTGTAAACTGGCATTTCATTGAACTGTGAAATTAAAATTTGTCCCCTGAATTGTGAAATATACATTTCCATCGTGTTTTACCTTGAACTGGGAAGGCACATTCTGTCTCCGTGATTCGTAACCGGCATCCCGAACTCTGCCTCACCCCCTCCCATTTAGCATCTTTTTATTCGATGAGGGTAGATGAGGGTAGAAATGGTCAATATTTGTTACAAATTGACAGTCTGCAACTGCCATATTTAACATAATTAGTATAAATCCAATCATTGCTCGAAACATTAAAATAAGTATACATTGATTCATTTGTGATAGAAAGCGATAGAAGTAAACTGGACGATTTTACTGAATATATATATATATATATATATATATATATATATATATATATATATATATATATATATATATATATATATATATATACATATATATATTCGTATGTATGTATGTATGTATGTATGTATGTATGTATGTATGTATGTGTGTGTGTGTGTGTGTGTGTGTCTTAGATTAAATTTCAAAGTGCCCAACAATACAGTACACTGTAAAATTATTTGATGCAAATCTTCACAATTGCGGGACAACCATGTTATTCCATACTGAAATGTTCCAGAAATGTTGAATAAACACAGGAACGTGGTTTATATATGACAGCCAGATTCTGGTGTTAAAGTAATATAATGTTGCATTGACGTAGGCTTCTTTTAGCACATGACTATTGAGTTTGAGGAATTTCATGTGTGTAATAATAATAATTTATTACTGAATCTACCCCTTTACAGCTGGAGCACCATGGGAAGGGTAGAACCCACGGTGCGTCAGGCGCGTTTTAGTAAAATACACGTAATCATATACAAGGCATTGATCTAAAATGTCAAATTAAAAGCACAGACGACACATATCCATGTACATCGGCTGTAGATTGTGGTAAAAAGTAATTGCTTAGGTTGGCTCAGAAAGGTCGTACAGCGACTCTCGCCTGTAACACCATGTTTCAGTTAAAAATTGTTTACAAACAGAGTCAAACAAAGACCCAACATTGTTCCCATATAAATAGGCTTGGTCACCGAGTATAAGACACTGTTTCCCTATCAGAGATGAACTCATGTACTTATGCCTTACGTACTCCAAATTGCGCTCCCTCAATCCGTTTTCCAACATAAAGACATACTTCGTTCTGATATGATTTGTAATACTAGGCCAACGTTGGCTTCCAGTTAGCTCGTAAAGGTTGGACCCAGAGTTCCCATGCTCCAATATAATGCTTATGTGGGTTTCATTTTGCTGGCCAACATTCTATGGTTGTTTCAATGATGGCAACCATGTTTGTCTGTTTTTTGCTTTGATAGTAGTCGCCCTGTTGTGAGCATTGATTCCCTCAATATATTAGATGGGCGTCGTTTCTATGTTCGCAGCAAATATAATCCTATTTTTGTTGGCCATATGTTACCGGCCTTTTTTAAGCGGTTCTCTCATTTGTCTATGATGGCAGCACGTCGCATGAAAGTTACATCCCACCCCGATGAGCAAATTAGCATTAGCATACAATATGAGTCAATGAACAAATGATGTTTGTCCAATGTTAACTTACTGTTGATTTACCATATCGGCACTGGCTCTACATTACCGACAGCAGAGTTGCCAGTAAAGTACTGCGCATACTTTTACAGCGTTATTTACAGTCCATATTTCTCTATGTTTTCCTAACAACACTGAAAAAGTCACCCTTTCATTGATCATTGTCCACAGGGAAAGTTTTCCTTGTTGCATATATAGCAAATTTTAATTGTCTTCGAAATGGCGGAGATACTTTCGGATCATGTGATCTCAATTTTGCAGTTCAGACCAGATGATCCTGAGGCTTCATATTGGCAAACGCAACTATCAGAGAAAATTGCTGAAAAAATGTACAAGGATAAGAAAAACGACTCTGTAGCAGAGATTCATTTCTACTGACAAGGCAAGTTATTAACGCAACCTATTTGAGCCTTCACCCACCCCCCTGTGCTAATAATTGAGGTGTATTCATAAATATTTTATTTTTGCTCGGCGAGTTTGTATAGTAAATTCACAATCTTCATGTCTCTTGCGTAAATCGATATTGGCATCAACCCTTTGTGAGCAGGTGAGAATGAGTAGGATCTTTTGCAACACTTTTGTTCTGTCGTTACGAAGGAATACAAAAAGAAATTCACGGTCACAGATTCGTAAACATGAGTCTTTCTCCACAAATACTCCAGAAAACCGATCTCGGTACAGAGAATGCTTTTGCAGGTTTATAAATTCAAGGATTGCTTGCGTCAAGGTGCATTACTTTGTTGCTCAGTTTTAGCGCCAAAAGCTTGGCGTGGAAGGTGGCTTCCGGCGCCTGCAGCACCTTTCCTACTGAAATTAATTTGTTTCCATGTGTGTTCTTAAATTTGTCGTGAACAAAAAAGTTTTGGAATACAATCGTGGCTGATATCTGTGGGGAAAATTGTGGATCTAGTTTTAATCTGACCCTGAAAGGGTTAGCTGGTATTTAGTCGTAATAAAACTGAATCGACCATTAACGTTTTCTCCGGGCAAAAAGGTCGCCAGCTTGCAGAGTTTAAAACATTCTATTTCATCTGTTTTTTTTTTTTTTAAGTTATACCAAAACCAGACATTGTGACTGGAATGCGGAAATTACCACATGTGTCTGATCAGCAACTCTGTGTTGTGCTGTGAGCACCATCAGGGCCCTGGGAGGTGTTGTCGACTTATTTCTTGACGGGAACACTTGGTCCCCAAGCGTCCTGAGGAAGCCGACGGGATCGGGTGATAAGACGCGTCACAGAAAGTGTTCTATTCTCGGTCTGTGAGAATGAAAACCTTTCCTAAAATATCGAATAAATAAGCAGAAATTACGTTTCGCATTCGGCCGTTCTCGATCGAACGTGCTATAAGTTATAAATCAGCAGAGTTAGACAAATTGTCAACCTTTTACTCATACCACCCTAATGACGCTTTTTCACACTAATATCTAAATGTCGTCTGCTAATTGTAACTTACTTATTTAGGGATTATTTTTCAAAATCTTGGATGAGACTTGCATGGAAGATCATTCCGAATTATAGACCCATGGTCAACAGCTTTCCTTGGCAATGCGCCCAGAGCGCGCCATGGAAAGCTGTTGACTCGGTCTTCTATCTTGGTGGAATGACCTAAACCGTTTAAAATATTTATGTTTGTCTGCGTTCTCTTGGACTGTAATGAAGCTAAATTTCTTGCATCGTTGAACTTGACGTAAATATGTACGGCGTTGCAACACATTTCACCTCCAAATTAGTCCAGAACGGTCGCTCTTTAGTGCACTTATCTGTGTCGTTTTCCTATATTGAATGCATTCTTCCACGCACCGTGGCAGATGAGTTTATTAATATGTGCACTAATCGATTTTGTTGAACGTGTTTTTAATCTTTTTCATTTTTCCAGTCGCAAGTGATATTACTAAACAATGTGGGTAATATGTATGTATAGGCTATGTATGTATATATATATATATATATATATATATATATATATATATATATATATATATATATATATATATATATATATATATATATATATATATATATATATATACAACGTAACTTGCTTGGATCACAGTTATTATATAGACAAACAGTTACTCATTACTCACACGAGAAGATCTTCGATTTCTGATGATCAGCTTAACTATGCTTTTCTTACCGAAGCATTGTTTGGTAATACCCGGGTACCCGACATTCCGGTATTTCAATTGTGTTACCCGGTTTTTTTAAAAAAAATCATGGGCTACCATTCGAGCGAACATCTGTTCGACCAATCAGACAGTGGACATACAACAACCAGTCAAAAAAAAAAAAAAAAAAAAAATTCTATCATATTTGAAATTCATCATCACATGCACTATCATAGATCATGTACCAGTAACATGGTCATGTAGGATTTTCATTGCATTGTTATGCTTCGGTATGCGTATTATGAATTTTTCATAATACTTCTTGATGATTATTGAACAGAAGGAATCTTTCTTCTGTTGTAATGCAGAAATCTGGTCATCTTTGGCATATCTGGCGCCGTACTTGCTCTTTTTTTACAAGCGTGTTACTAGCGTCCCAAAAAAGCATCCAGGAACGCTGGTCGTTGGCGTTGCCAAATACATGCTGGCAAGAGTAGGAAGTGAGGGGTACTTGTCTTGGTGCTTCCACCACCACTGAAGTGGGGCTTTAAAAATACTTAACGCGAGCTGCGAGAGATAACGGGATAACTCTGTCCTGGAATGGACAGATTCAGTTTGTTCGTCGGCAGCTAACACTAGTCCAAATAGAATATTGTTCACTGCATATTGATCTCTATTATATGCTTCGGTGAATTTCCCCTTCGCTAATGGAGGCGAATCCCTCCCCCCAACCCCCATCCCCAATCTTTCCTTTTACGCAAGGTAGATTGTCAGCCTTCTCTATCACAAGGACATGCGCAACTTGGTTAAAAGACCCCGACGAAGACAAATACAATTTGGAAAATTACTGTCATGAAAAAAAAAAAAACACATAACAAACAAGTAAGACGTATCTATCTGAATGATTTAATGAATACTCTTATTATTGAAATTCAAAATATGCATAAGGAATCTAATATAATAGTTGCATTTGTTTACAGACACCCTGGGACAACAACAATATGTGTCTATGAACATTTGTTCCAGCAAAACTTCAACAAGGAAATAAATCATGTTACCCTCTTGGTGAATGTAATTTTAATATCCTCAAAAAAGGTAAACATCGTTCTGATTTAGACTTCGGAGAAATTACGATGCAGTAACCAATTTCTTCCTTGTATCGGTAGGCCAACCAAAATCACAGACAACTCAGAAACCCTTATACATAATATGTTAACTACTGCAATACTGATAACTCTGAATGCTTTAGTGGTATTCTCTGCAATAATATAGCAGACTATACCTACCTGTTTTTCATATAAATTCAACTAAAAAGAACATACTTTGTCACACTCAATGTTGTAAATTCTACCACTTGAAACAATATGAAAGCATAAGTTTTTATTTGCTCATGGCCAAACACCAGCCCCCCATCCCCGCACGTCGTTAATATTGCGTATGTGAGTGGGAGTTATATAGAATTCCACTCGTTTCAAACCGTTCACTGATCGCCAAAGGCTCGCAGTGAACGGTTTTAAAACTCGTACTGTCTGACCCAATTCCCCGTGACACGGCCAAGTGGATTTTCTTTCTCGCATAGAGCGTTAATTCTGTCCAATGTTTTTGTCAAAAAAGCTACTTGGTTTAGCGTACTTGCAGCAGCCATTTCGACTCCATTTTGTTCACTTTCAACATTGCGTTGGTAAGGTACGTCACTCAAGAAAACTTTCAGTTACTCTTTTCTATCTTACGTAATCTGTTTGGCTTACAATGAAACAAAAAAAACCCCAATAGGAATCTCTCTTTTATTTCATGTCGGTCTTAAAATCGTTCCACACATATGTTGGGAACGATTGTGTTTCCACGTGGGTAACTATGGGAGAAATTTTGTTGTACCATTGCTATAATTACCTCTTCTAGGAGAATACGTGGTGGCCCTGAAAAGGACCTTTTTGAAGGCTACACGTATCAGTTGCAAGTTTGACCACGCTTCTTCGAGCAAGCCTGGACTCTCTTTGGTATGCTGCTGGTGAGCTTGTCTATATAGGCAAGCGGAATTTTGTTTTACTGGTTTGTGAGCCACTCTGCCAGTTGGTCCAGAGTGGCCACAGATTGGGACTTCTCGTCCCTGACACAACGGCCAAGCACACCCCATCAAAGTTTGATGGGGGACAGGTCAGCAGATTGTGCTTGTCATGCCAACATTTGGATGTTGTGCTGGAGATACTGTGTGCTGACTCGTGCAGTCTGTGATCCTGCCTTGTCGTGCTGGAACAGAAGTCCAGGTTGTCGCTAAAACCATTTGGTGACTGCCAGCAGGTTTTCATCTGCAAAGCGCTGGCCTGTTACAGACTCATTTACCCCGATGAGTTCTGTTCTTCTTGTTGCCACGATTGCCCCCTACATCATGACGCTGCCTCCTCGATGGCGTTCGTGTTCCACCATGCATCCATCCACATATCTCTGTGAATGCATACGTCTGACCCGTGTCCTTCCGGCATTGAAATTGAAGCAAAATCGTGACTCGTTTGGCCAAATCACACTCCCCCACTGAACTTTGGTCCAGTCAGCAAGTTAATAACACCACTGTATCCGTGCATCCTTGTGTGCAGGACCCAAAGCGATGCAGATGGCAGGGTGGTATGACCTCACTGTGACCGACATAAGTCTGCTGTTGATTTTAAGTCATAGTGCTGCAAGGTTGCAGGCCCGTTGCCACTACTGACAAAAACCCTTCCGCCAAAAGGAACCTGTGTCTCTTCACGCACTGCATTAGGTAATGGTCGTCCCTATCATCTGAAAGTCTTGGTCTTCTAGATCCAGCTTTCCTCTTGCAGCCTGTTGTTTCCTGAAGATGGTCTCACTACCTCTGTGCCACTGACCTGGAGCACCCCACTCACACTGGGAAAGGTGTATGTATGTGACCTACGCCTTGTGTCCCAAGATATATTATGTTTATTGTTTGCAGATGATCCAACTTTACTCTTCAATGAAATTGTCTGCTACTTATTAACTTATTCATGGTCTCACATGTACACCAACATTTTAATCCTCCCCTGCTCCATTCACAATGCAATGCCCTCTGACACATCCTTGGATGTACATTTTCTCCTCGTCTCGAGCCTCTCTTTCCCTTTTCTTGAGTACAGGCTTTGGAGCAGAGACCCTCCCACGATATCTCTCTCTTTAATCATCCCCTCCCATTCCCGTTACTCTGGATCTTTGTCCCTAATTAAAAAAGGTTATTCACACCCCTGACTCTAAACGCGATACTCAGGTGCTTGCTTTTGAATCTTAGAACTTTGCCTGCAGTAGTGACAAAAACCCCTTCCCAACTGCCTGGTCCTTCAATCTAACCCTTTCTCTCTACTTATTCCCCATCCCCTCCTAAATCCCACATATCACTCCTGTGCCACGTCCTTACATAAACTTCTAGCTTGCAAACTAGCAATCTATAACGAACCATCTAAAACCATTTTCCCACCATCTCTTACACTTTTCCTGTAAAATAAGCTTAGACTAAGTAAAAAGATAATTTGTTTCTCAATTACATCTTGGGACAGAATTGGTAGGGGAGGTCTTTGGTTTTTAAAAAAATACATTCATTGACGAATATCGTGACAAATATGATATTGTATTTGTGTCTTTTTGCACAGAACCACTTCCTAGTAGTCATTACCCTATTCCGCAGTCCAAACTCTTTACTCTCCATTAGCTAACCTGTCCCTGTCTAACCTATATACATACGGAAGTAGTGTTGTCCATATTGCACACATTCCTCTGTAAAATTTTGACATAGGCTGTATTAGCCCAAACGAATTAAAGGGTCTTCAGCGGGTAACTACTCAACGTGTTTCAGAGCCTTTTACCCATACATGTCTCTCTGATATATTATAATAGCCTACCGATTAAAGGCTATATTGCGATACCCAATATATACACATGCATCTTCCTTTTATTCTATTCTCAAGATAGCTGATGAGCATGAAATGGCAAATGGCAGCATGTGCCGATAAGGCGATATCTAAGATGGCTGCTAGAAACTATCGATTCCGGCAATGGTCACTTAACCTGCCACTCCTTGAAAATCCCCTAAAAAGAAGTTACTAAAAAAATAAAAGTGATGCGGCAGAAAAATTTGATGCGCGAAAATGAGAAACGTGATTTTTTTATTTGGCCTTATAACGTAGTTTGTCTCTATAAAATCCCAACAATCCCATTTAGGATCAATGTCATTCCTTTAATATTTGTATTTTTTTTAACAAACCATTATGGGGCTTCTTATAATAAATCTGGATTAGCATAGTCCCCATTTTTGTACAAAACGTGTGCTCTACCCACTGTGTTCCCATGCAGGACTTGGCGATGCTGATCTTTTGCACGTAATCCCCAAAGGCTATTCGAATCAGTGCGAAGTGGAGGGAGAGGAAGCTGTTTACATATTACTAGGCCGAAACCTATCGCAACCAACGAAACACCATAACATAGGCTTAGACCTGGCGCACCACACACCATTACATCTGCTGAAACAAACATAAAATTCATAAATTCTAACTAAAGTCCACGCAATAATTTCCATTTCATCTCGCAGGCCACTTGCTTTCCAGTATTTTTCTTCAAATTCTATCTTATGTTCTACAGCACACGCCCATGTCTCTTTTGATGCATGTCCCGTTGCTTCCAGGACCAAACGCTTTACATCTTCAAGTTTTAATGTTCAATTTCTGTCTGCTACGTACCCTTAGACTTGGGCCCATATTAGTTCAATGACATTTAGTTCGCATAGCCGGACTGGAGTACGCAAAACTTCATGTCCGTGCTTATGTGCAACACCAGCTGTTACATATTTTATGGGCGATTTATTCCCGGGGGTTTATTTCTCTTCATAATTTCGTAAAGCTCTCGCTTTCTCATCTCTGGTTTGAATTGAATGTTTTTCTCTTTTAGCCACTTTTGCATTTCATTTTTCCTCCAACTCATGGTCGGCGAACACTCGCTGGCATCCTTTTTCTGTGCTATGATAACACTGGGAGAATCTAGATTTTTGCATAGCTTAGATTCAAACCAATCCAAGAATGCTTGACCCATTACTCATTGAATTACCAACAAATACCCATTCATATACTGGAATAAAGCCATCGTCTGCGCTGCCTGCATGAAAGATAATTAAACGTCTACCTTTACCAGAGGGAATGTTGGTTCATTGTGACAGGTCTTTCGAGGCGCCAACCCCAAGTAACCGAGGCTGTGTAAACCATGTACAGGAGAGATAGTGATTCTGATTCACTCATGTTTCATTAACATACGCAACTTTATAACCTGCTGCTGTGGACTTTTTACTTCTCTTAGAAATCTGGTTCTGCTGGCTACAGCATCTGGTCTTTCTACACAAATCATATTATCTATTATCTCTCTATATCTATGACCAAGTTTCAGTAGCACTTTGCGCATGGTTGTAGCACCAATATCGATAGATTTATGCATTTAAGTAGCTTAGGTACCACCGCTGGGTACTGTTGGTAAATTTCTTTATTCATTAAATGATAAGAATGCACTGCCTGTTGCACTTTTAAAAAAACTATCTACCTTTTACACGTTTTTCCGTCTTTCGTTTCTGAAACGGCACCCTTGCCTGTTGTCACAGTTTGCCTTACAGATGATATGGACATCTATAAAGCCTCACTGGTACTTTCCGCTACATTTACCATTGCAGGTCTTCGGCATTTTTGTTTTGCCCTCGTAGTAGTGGTAGTAGTAGTAGTAGTAGTAGTAGTAGTAGTAATATACTTTATTTGTTTATAGAGGATTAGACAGACTGTCAGATAGACTAATAAACGTCTTTTCCTCGTGTACAAACAAATACACTACATCATATATACATTCAACGCAATGGATCAGGGAAAAAAATATACAAATATATACATACAAGAAACATAAACAGTTACAAGTTAAAGTTGCCATATATTCCAAAAGAAACAGGCTATTAAATATCATTTAAGTCAGTACCTTCACCTCTGTCATCATCGTTCGGTATGAACCCAGAAAAGCGCTTCGTCTCAAGAATAAAGGCTGAATTAGCTTCAATAATTTTACAGTTACAAGCATAGGATAAATTAGGGCGACCGAATAAGCACAATTTAACTTTATCATTATTGCTGTAATCTACAAATGAGACAGGAACGTTGTTTGTTTCAAGAATTTCATTGACCCATGCCAAAAAAGTTTCTCTTTGTGTTGCATAATGTGGACACTGCAAGAGGTAGTGTATTGTGGTTTCAGATTTATGACCACATCTGCACGCTTGAGTTTCCACCAATTGACGAGAGTACAAATGTGCATTCAACGAACTAAAATCTACACGCAGACGATTAAGCAAAATATTTAGCCTTCTCAGACCGCACCAAAGATAGTCACGTCTGAGTGGAAACAAAAATGTTTTCACGTGAAATTTAAAAGAAGTTAAAGATGGAGCGTTTCGAACCCCTAGAGGTGAAGAATTCCAGAGTAGCGTTGAAGAAGAAATAAACCCCTTTGCAAATACATTTTTCCTACAAATAACTAAAGTTCTGTCCGATACGTTACGCAGCTGATAGTTATGTCTTGCATCATTTTGAACCGGTAGTAAATCTCTCATAAAGGGAGGACACATGGAATGGGCCAACTTGAAATAAAGTGTCAATTTTAAGTACTTTCGTCTCTCGGCGAGAGTTGGCCAACCAAGACATTCAAGAACTGTTATTTTACCAGAGGTTCTCATGGCACCCAAAACTAACAATGCGGCTTTGTATTTAACTGAGTCCAACAAAGCACTACATTTAACTGAACAGTTATCAATTATAGGGGCAGCATAATCAAGAATCGGCCGAATAGATGAAACGTATATACTTTCAAGGTCTTTTAAAGGTAATTTATACATACAATTTCTTATTCTCCCTAAGCGTGCAGCTGCTTTATTACATACTGTTTTGATGTGACTATCCCATGAAAGATTATGGGTAAGGATAAGACCCAGGTGTTTATGCTCTTGTACTCTGTCAACTGTTTTACTCATGAATTGTACCCTTGGATGGTTGGCTTTAGTTTTTTTCGATACAACAATTTCCTCTGTTTTATCCGGATTGAAGTCAATTTTCCATTTCTTACAATACTCTTGAACTACCAACAAATTTTCATTCAGACTAATAGCAGTTATTTCAAGATTTTCTGCAATTTCCATGAGCGACGTATCGTCTGTAAAAAGGTAAATTTTACACAAAATATCGCCGACTTAATCATTAATGAACACTAAAAATAACAAAGGTCCCAGAACACTACCTTGGGGTACCCCCGACTCAATCCTTACCCAGTTTGACGATGCACCATCCAATACCACTCTTTGTTTCCTGTCTGTGAGATACGATTTAATCCACGATAGAAGCGGATATGTTATGCCATATTGACTTAACTTATAAATAAGAGCTCTATGCCAAACTCTGTCAAAAGTTTTTGACACATCTAAAAACACTAAGCGAACATCCTTGCCTCTATCTAAGGCTGAGCTTGTCTCGTGTACTATGTAAATGAGTTGATTCACGGCACTGTCTAGTTTTTTTAAACCGGAATTACATGCTGTGAGGAGATTATTACCATGTAAAAAATTATAAAGTCTTTTAAATATCACATTTTCGAAAACTTTAGCTGTGGAACAAGGAAGAGATACTGGCCTGTAATTTTTACTGAGACAGTCTTCACCTTTTTCATATAAGCAAATTACATTTGCTTCTTTCCAGTTATCGGGAAAACAGGATTTTGACAGCGACAAATTAAACAGTTTTGTTAAAGGATATGCAATATATGAAGCAAACAAACGTAGAACTTTATTCGGAAGATTATCCGGACCACCAGACTTTGAAATTTTTAATCTTTTTAGTGCATTTAAGGCTTCTTCGTTTAAAATAACAAAGTGACCTAAAGTTAAATCTGTTTTTAATGGCAAATCTGGGACAGGCTCAGTTTCATCGTCTATATTTTATTGCAGGCTGGAATAATTATTTAACGCCATAGCTTTTTCTTCCGGCTCAAATAGAAATCGGCCATTATCAAACAAAGCGGGGATTTTTTGTGAACACCATCCGCACGCACTTTTTAAAGTGGTCCACCACTTCTTTGGTTTAGTGGTCTTGTCAGACAAAATATTATACACTTTTGCATAATAATCACGTTCTGCCTTTTTAAGTAGCTTAACGACACCATTTCGTAAATGACGATACCAGGCCCAATCATCGTCGTTTCCCGATTTTTGGGCTTTTTCATAAGCCCTGTTTCTTTCCCTCATTTTGCATCTTAATTCACCTGTCATGAAGGGCTTATCCCTGGGGCGTATAGTTACTTCTTTGTGCGGTACATAGTCAGAAACTACTTCCTTCAGAAATTTTGTCACAGCCAAAGCAATATCAGTTACATCATCATCTATGAAAAATGCATCCCAGGGATCGGAAGATAAAGAATTTTGAATCTTATCAGTGTCTATTCTATTGTAATTTCAAATAACCTTTTCATATGCCTTGAGTTTGCCGAGTGAAATATTTGTCTAAATGAACAGTGGTTCGTGATCACATGTAGAAATAGGTTCAAGGTTAGTTACGTTGCTGTTGACTGTGTCCTTTACAACAAGTACAAGATCTAATAGGGACAGACCTCTTGTTGGATCGGTAACCATCTGCATTAAATCAAGCCCTTTACAGTGTTTAAAAATTGCCACTCAAACAATGAGCTACATGATTCATTTGACCATGATATACCCGGTAAGTTAAAGTCGCCCGTCACAATAATTGCTTGGGGGCTTTCCATCAAGAGTTGCGCTGCAGAGTCTTGAAAAGAGTTCAGCAAATTTTGACTCTGATTTATGTCTTGCGCAGGTGGTCTGTAGTAAGTTCCGACAAAAATTTTACATCCGTGGAAATATAACTCAACCCGGGGCTCCGTTGACTGACTGTAAAGATCATGTCTCTCCTTAGCGTTTATACTGTCTCCCACATAAATTGCCACACCACCCCCGTGTCGATTGTGATCGAGTCTGTACGGGAACTTATAGCCAAGTATTGATACATCAGCATCTAGGACATGCTGGTCCAATTTTGTTTCATTCAAGCAAAGTACATTAACATCGTGGTGAATACAGAAGCTTTCAAGTTCATCTAATTTATCGTTTACAATTAAGCTATTCACATTCATATGAATAATATTAAGATACTTAGAAATATATGGCCCAGGGTTCGGATGAACATCACCGCAAAGAGCCAATAATAAATCTGTAGTAATAAATACCATGACAAAATACATTATCAGGTGGCAAAACACATAACTTATACGAGATAGAATTGAGTAAGTACTACAAAGGCTTCTGGATGGTTTACCTTTACATCTTTTTAAGCTGATAGGTAACGGATCAAACTAGTTCAAGACACAGTACACATAACATTCTTTGTTGTGAGCAGTACACGTAAACATCAGTAAAAACTACGGCGGTACCAACCGTTCATAAATAGTGATGCACAATTATAATGCAGTCCCACTCAATAATTGGATTTCTTCATCCTATGCCATGCTTTGGCATGGGTCTTACATTATAGATTGCCATATGTAATTCATTTACACCAACAATAAACAATAGTCGCAGAAAAAGCCTGTTATATGTAACTAGAATTAATGGAATACCTGGATATGACCAAAAAAAAGACAAATATAGAAATAAATCCGAAGTTAAACAAGTAAATAGCAATGTTGTAATATAAAATAACAGTAACAACAGTTTGCCCTCGTGAAATAATTATAAACAAGCAAAATGTCTTTTTTTCTGGATGGGATTCTTCTCAACTTTGGACTTGCTTTTCTGCCCATAATGGAACTTGAAGCCTGCACAATCTTGTGTTTCTCTTAGTGTGAATTCATATTTGACTGAATGCTCAAAATATTTGTAACATGGGTGGTAGAAACCGACCAATAGGGAAGGGGAAAAAGTGTTGATTATATCACATAATTTATTCTTTCTGTCAAAAGTGTGGATTATGGTTTTCCTTCACTATTAAATAAAAAGGGAAGTAAACACATAATGAACACTTTTCACATAATAGCATTGCTACTGTTGTGCAGTGCAGCATGACCTACAGGCAGTGTGTTGTAGAAACAGTTGTTGTTGACACCTTCCCCTGAACAGCCCAAACTAAGGTATTGTTCCAGCAGGATCTGTGCAGATGACCACAGGATTTGGAATAGTACAGGCGACTATTTCAAGTCGTCTGCCATATATAGTATATCACTGTCGGCGTAATGTAAGTTGGTGTACATGACTCAATTTACAACACTTAATCAGTGTCCGTGCCAAGCATGAACCCTGAAAAAATAAGTGAATTAAATTCCAAAAATGTAATGCTTTTTACATGCTACATGTTTCTTCTGGAGTGCACTCTCGTCATATGACTCCTCTGAAATAATAACTGTTTAGTGAGAATACTGCACAATTCACTTAAATCTGTCATGTTGGCTTCCACAACCTGGCCTTCCTACTGCCATATCGATAAGTGAAAAATACATGAGCAAGCAGTCAAACTTGACTGTGCATGTGACAACTTATGTAAACAGCAAAATACACCGTGCACAAAGGGTAGGACGAAATGTCATGCACCAAGGAATATCTTGGTCAGTTCTTACCACCCTTGTTACAAGTCATTTATAACTTGTCACAAAGACCATTATGCCATAATCAATTTGGTCTTCGACCTCGTTGATTATGTGGCATAATGGTCATGTGACATGTTATAACTATCACATAACATATAGCAGACTTCAGTGATTGTGTAACATTTCAGCTGGGTCCTTGCAACAAAAGCTGCACTTGACTTGGCACAGGTTGCCCCATTGTTCTACAGGTTTCATTGATGCCTAAATATCCCCTTTCACAATAGTAACTATGTAAATCAAGGGCATGGTGACAGCCTTTAGGTTCAACCCACTACAAATGGTTGCATTAGAACAAGTGCAGTAGCCTATCCCAGCTCCTTGTTACAGTTTGAGACAATTGTGGTGCTATTCTTGTGACACCACATTGTATGTCAGTAACCCCGTGTCACTGCACATTTAAATAAACATTCGTATTCAAATGTGTGTGTCCTCCATATCTCACTCACTCCCCCTGCACAATCCCAATATTTACTTTCTATGGTAGGCACATGAACAATGTTATGCCTAAATAAAAAATCACTTGTATTTGTTTTATAGATACGAGGACGTGTTCACCTGGTGGGGCAAAATATTTAGGTCCTACTATTTTTTGGCGAATCAAGAGTAGGCCGATATGCAAAATCTGTAATTTCATTGATTTTTTTTCAAGAATCAGGAATGAGTATGTGGACTTTTGTTAATAAAACAGCAAACTTTTTTTACGTCAACTTTTCCAGTGCCACACGTGTACATTTTGGACGGAGTCAACAGCTTTCTTCCGCACGCATTGCGCCCAAAGCTGTTGACCCGGGTCATTATATTCTCTAGAACTATAGGCATGCTGGTAAGTGAATGGAAAATCGTTTCACAAAGAATATGAATCTGTCCATGCAAATGTGTTGACATGTTAATGCCAAATTGATCCCGTAGGTCTGAGATAGGACTACTTCATACAATTATTTTTCGGACATTTCAATGAACACACAACGATCATTTGCCTCGTGATTGTAAACCGTAGACGGACAGTTACAGTCCAATCTTCTGCTACTTTATACACCACATATGCCATACTATTATTGTTTCAGAAAGATTCATAAAATGGATTGATTGGTCAAGCCTTGTGATTTGTTGTTCACCGGTTGTGCGTCACAAAATTTTATTTGGGCCGTAAAATAATAAAACTAACCAGGTGAGGAATACTGCTCCTTCTCTTCACCTACTGTAAAACAATCTTCATATTATAATCATTAGTTCGACGCCAATCCTGTGTTTACAGAAAAAGTCAACTTCAGAGAAAGTTACAATATATCAGGGCCAAGCGACACATTCATGGAAACATTAACGGGTTCTGAATTACCACCTGACAAATAAGGAAGTAAAGTAGTTTTTACGAGGAGGATGTGAATTTTTACTCAGTGGATATGGATGAAAATACTGTCCACCTTGTATTTATCAGTTTTAAAGGCTAGCACAGCTGTAATTACAGAATATATGATGTGATGCACGTGCCTAAATACCTGAGCTGACTCAACCTCAAGGCAGCCAATGTGTACCTCTGCCTTATTTGCCTAGGGTCAAAGGATCTGAAAGGTTTGTTGCAAAAATTATGATATAATAATAGGCTTAAATGTGCGACACACCTGTTTGTTTGATTACAATATACATTTTAAAAAGGGCTTTTAAAGGCATTACTGATTACTTATTGCCATCGAGCTCTACATGTCTGTAATTATATCCAAGGCCACTGTTACTATTTCCATGATTGACATGTAGCCTACTATTGTGCCACTGGGAGTTTCCCACTGAGATAACTATCTTAGGCTTATCAATAACACAAACGCCAAAGGTTAGAAACGGACTTCGAAGGGGCTCACTGACTTAGCAAATAGATTGACAGAATATTGGCCTGACATCACAAGCTTTTAGGTGTGGTGTCACAGGCTTTAAGAATGATGCTATTACACCCCTTTCTTAAAAAGTGGTCTACTTTTATCAATCTATTTTTGGTGATCTGCTTTGCCTTTAATTAAAATGGAGTTCACACGGAGAGCAAAACGGTATAAATTTAGTCATTTGGTGATTTCCATTGAGAAAATGAAAACAGACTGCTGAATTCGGCCTCGAGGAACCCCGACCTCTCGTATGGGGTGCAAGGTGTAACATCATATTCTGTGGCTATTTTCATTCATTTCGTGGACGAAATCTGTAAACTAGCAAATGCGTCCACAGAATTGTTAAGTATATCAATTTTGTCCACAGAATACATAAGTTTATCACTTTTGTAGCCCATGCGAAATCGAGTAAAGCTACCAATTTTGTCCACCAAATCGCGTAAGCCTACCATTTTCACAAAATCATGCAAGTCTGCGATTTTTTTCCACGATATTGAATAAACTTGGATTTTGTAGAAAACCCGTATCGAGTCTGTCAACAAAATTGTCGATCAATTTATCAGTTTTATCACAAAATGGCATAAGGTTTTCACTTTTGTGTATAAGTTTGCTATTTCGTGCACGAAATCGAGTAATCTTTCAGTTTTATCGAAATAATCATCACGAAATTCAAATCATCTTATCGATTTTGTCCACGGAAACGGTATTCAGGTCACAAAATCCCATAACATTGACCCAGTTTACTGCAAATAATTTGAAAAAATGACAGACAGAATTATACGAAATTATATAAAGCCACTGCATCGTTATTGTGCTCATTTTCGTGAGTTCATACAGTGATTTGTAGATTGCATCTTTTTCCACGTCTTGCAATGTCACGTGCCGTCGTGTCAATTCAGCAAGCTATGGATTGACCCTGCTGCAGGAGACTCAACATAACATTGTAGACTGTCCAATATCCTGCCTGTTGGGTGTCCTTTTTAAAATTTTTTAGTCATTTACTTTTTGTCTATTAGGCCTATTATCCTTTTTTTGAGTAGCGCACCAAACAGTTTCCTGCTAAGTAGGCTCCGATTTTTTTTATGTTCTGATGTTTATGTACTACGCTGGAGGACGTACGCCTGCTTCGCAGACAAACCAAATGGTCAAAATTACAGTATAACGCATGTGAGAGATTTGTTAGTTTCTATTAATGTCGTCAATGGTCTTTGATAGTGGGCCTACGAAATTCTAAGCTGTCACACTTGCCATGCAAGGATTAAAAAAGTCACATTTTACGTATCAATTTCGTGGACAAAATCAATAAAGCTTTATAATTTTGTGTGTTTAAGGATTTTGTGGACAAGAATGAGGTCGTTTTTTGTGATTTCTATACGAAATTGAGAAACGTAACGTTCAACGATTCTGTTGTCAGAATTTTGTTATCTTTCGATTTCTGTGAACGAAACTGTTATACTGTTACAGTGTTGTCCACGAAATCGAGTAAGCTATGGATTTTGTGAAATGTTCTTCCAATTTCGTGCACAAAATTGGATAACATTCTCCCTTACTGAACCAAAAAGTTCTTAAAATGACAGGGATTTTGAGGCAAAATTGACTAGATCATTTTCTTTGATTTCATATACTTCTTGCGAGAAACGCCTGGTCATGCGTCTTTGGGGGTGACACCTATGATTGTGCAGGCCTACCAACCCGATATATATATATATATATATATATATATATATATATATATATATATATATATATATGTGTGTGTGTGTGTGTGTGTGTGTGTGTGTGTGTGTGTGTGTGTGTCATAGGCCTAAAAGCTATGCACAGTGCCGCGATATGATATAATGGTACTCTTCCGGTGGTATCAGTACTCTTCCGGTTTCATCGGTAATTGTGTTTATGAGGAATAAATTTTTCTGCAAATGTCGTTCTTATTTTTGCTTTGTGTATTGGAATGTACAAATCGACCCAAACATGCTATAAAAATTTTATAACATGCTTTGTAGACGATATGAAGTAATCAACTGGCACTGGATACCATATATAGCAGAACTCGTTCGCTTCGCTGACTCACGCTGCTATATGGCATCCAGTGCTCGTTGATATACTTCATATCGTCAACAAAGCAAGCTATAATCTATAATATATGTATATATGGTAAAATATAATATAACAGGCCTAACAAGTTGGTGTGTTAACATTTGCATGCCTCAGCAAGATGCATTATATTTGCCTGCAGGGTGATAAAATTTTTCAAAGTTAGGCAGGCCAAGGCCTATAGTACGCCGAGTTAGCAGCATACATGTAGCGAGCACGGACCCTTGATATAGGGAGACGATGCCGCCCACGAGTCTTTCGCAGGAGACGCAAAATACATGACACATGAGCCTCAAATTTATAAACAGGGCATGCATTGGCCAATTATTTTCCTGCCATAGTATGTGACGTCGTGACAAGGCAATGGTGACCACAAGCCGCCATAATTAATGCACGGGCGCACTCATCAGAAAGTGCGAGTGTTACTGACTTTTATTGCTAACCTGACATGAGCATCGTGTCCCCATGTTCGATACAGCCTAATACAGGGATCTTACGGTACAAGCAGGTACTTTGTTGGTCCTCCTCCTGAAGGAAGGGATAGACAACCACAACCATCATTTCCTGGTGTAAAATAGGTTTATCTTCCATTAAAACTGGTTGTGCCTCATTTAGTTCTACCGCTGGGAGGGATATCACCTTAAATAAGCCTATTTTGGGGTGTTTACCGCTATAGCCTACTAATTATCCCTAATTGGGGTAGGTGGCGAGAACAGCAGCTAAGCCGTGTTTTGCACCCCGTCCATCTGTCATTCGTCCAAAAATACTTGTCAGGATTTTCTGTACCCCTAATGCTCAGGTAAATCAAACTTGGTGGGTGGATAAGCCTACTTCGTGCGATAGTGATGCGTCTCAAAGTAATGTAACTTAGTAAGGCAGGGTGACCTTGACCTTTGACCCCGTAATAGAAAATGCTTGACTGGGCTATATTTCCCGTTACCTTATTCCAGGTTTGCATTGGAAGACGCCAATGCAGAGTCAATATCTAACTATCGTTTCTTTTGTGCTGTGCCCGGTCCTTGCATTATTGCTTTTCTTATAGGCCTTTGGTAGGGCTACATGACCCAGGTCATCTATCCTTCTACGGCAAATGACACTGGAATGTTCCATACTCTGAACCGGAACAGTGCCTATTTAATGCTGCTGATTTCATTTTCTGCACGTGTGTGTAGAAAACCACCATCATTATGACAGCAGAGCGGTCATCGTAACATTGGCTGTGTCTGTAACTATGCTATTGCCTCTCGTAATCTACAACGTAGTAGTCGTATTACTTTATTGCTTATTGTCATATGGCAGGTAGGAATTAGCCAATCATAAGGCTCAAAAAGTGTTGATTATATCCCATAACCATTGATTATGAAAAAGAATGTATTATGAAACTTGATAATGCAACTGTCTGCTGAAATTCATATGCCCCAAGGGCTTTTTCATACCTCCCAGTATTGCCGATGCCGTCATTTCTTTGGAAAAATAATTGCTGAGTTGCAATATTATCAAGTTCAATTAGAGGCACGTCATCTTCCATTTTGTGGCAGCTAGCAGATTCACGACCTACCTGAAGGCCTGAGCGAAGTCACGAATGAAGTGACTCAGAAGTAACATGACACTGTCACACGTGTGTGTCAGAAGTTGATTACGTAACTGACAGATAATACGCTTTCAATCATGAAATCACTGATCCGACCTAAACACAAATGACCATTCCTACCAGCTAATGACAAATGTGTCATAACATGAAAGGAGATGATTATGGCTATTTAGTATTATAACTGTCTCGTGGCTTCGCCACTCGACAGTTACAAGCCATAATCGTCTCCTTTCATGTTATAACTCTCACTTCACGCCCCCGATGGGGCCAAATGCCATACAATGTACTGCAAGGTGCACCTGGCAGGTACAGGTGTAAAAGAACAAATAACCCGTATGATGTGCAACATCTTGACAAATCCTGGATGTCCTGAGCAGGCCTGGCGAAGTGACGTTGCCTGGGAACCGCGTCTGGCTCTGATACTAACGTGTGCCGATGATATCCATAGGCATGACCATTTTGCCTTCTCAGAGTAGCTCGTCAACTCCTGTCCGACACACCACCGACCGCTGCGTCCACTGTGATTCCTGCTACAGGGCAACAGGGTGACATCGATGTCCTGTCCCAGTAATTTAATGTCTGGCATGTTTGCAGGAGCATGTTTTAATAGCCCAGTAAAAATCAATGTGAACCTGACTGAATCACGAGTAAAACCGCGTAGCCAAAAACTGGGTTGACGTAGGCCTTCATGTAGGGCCTATCATATGTGTCCATTTCAGCACAATTTGTGCAAAATCTTAAATTAAGAATGTCATTCATATAAAACATACCCCGCGCTGGGTAGAAGTAAGATCAAATTCACCACTTATATTTGAAATAATTTGGCAACATACTTGGTCCAGATGCATATCCAGTTTTGCACTGAAGATCCTAGATTTGTTCGGCCCCAATTATATCTCTCGTACAGGCTGAACATGATGATGTTAAATTCAAGCTGTAATTTAGGTGTATCTGGCTTACCTTGCTTTATGTGTAATTTTGAAATTTGAATGCATTTTGAATGCATTTATAGAACGTTTTTAACTGTGACTCACTTGAACTTTGCATTTCATGCAAATGGTTTATAATATTGAAGGTGCAAAGTGGTAAAAATGGTGTTGTGAGTGTTGTTGTAAACACGCAAAATGAAATTTTCTTGCAAGCAAATTTTCAATTGACCTTAAAATACCCTTCCAATGGTATTCAATCATCCATATATGTCAATTGTGTAGAAATAAACATAAGCTGATTGTGCTTGGTCGTTGCCACTTCACCGTGCACAATGTTTAATGAGGCAAAATCGCAGATTAACAAATTATATATTAGATGAAACACTGCAACCCTTTTTTCCTGATGTATAATTTGTGGAATTTTGCGCCATTAAACATGAAGGATTTGGGACTTGTAGCGAGCAAATTTTTAAATATTTTAGCTGAGTGCGCTGAATAAAACGATTTCTGTCCTTACCGGTTCTGAAATATTCAGAAGAACGTGACACATAGGCAAAAGAAGATGTATGCGTTATTGTGTGTTTGAAGCTATTTTCGATGGACGCGTTTAGGTTACACTTTGTTGCCATTCTGAGGAATAGCAATATTATTGATCAGTGAAATAGGATTCGCAAATGACAAAAATTTGCTTTTGTAAAGCTTTCACAATACAAGCGACGCACGTGTATTGTACATGTAAAGGCTTTGAATATGTTCATGCCAGATGCCGATTGGATTCACCCTGTTACTTTTTGTCATAGGTAATGTGATAATTTAAAACATTTTCCTGATACCCATACCATTTTGCATTAAAATGTGTACAGAGTCATGCCATTCTAATGACTTTAAATGGATGCGCAGAATTGTGAATAAAATACAATCATTTTGTCATTTAACTTCATGGTTTGGTTGTCGAATTAACCTTGCATGGGACACGGAGCCTATCTGGCAACTGGAACCATATACGTATGCCACGGATGACCTATCGTGTCATCAGTATAGATCTAACCCATTCAGAATACATCCGTAATACACTGAATTTCAAATTATACCATAGAAAGTACAATTTGCCCTCAAATGTCATTTGTTTTTACGAGAGAAGGAAAGGCAATAAGTTTTATATTTGAACGAAAATTCAAATACATGTGCACATAGTACAGCTCCCTTAAGGTCAAATCCAGGTCACTTAAGGTTACGTGGTGCTAAAGTTGAAAATTAAAGTAAATTGCATTTGCTGTCCAACAAGAAACAATATACATATAATTTTGCATGCAAAACCATTTAGTGAGCAGTGAGATAAGCAAAATGGTCATTTCGATCCCTATTATGACATTAAGATACTTTATTGGAAGAAAAATCCGTTGATCCCTTGCTAATTGAAATAACATCAACCATAGTACACCTGGATCATTGTTTTAACTCTCGCAGGAAAACCGATAGACGTTACATCGGCCAGTGAGTATTTGCTTACTAATCGTTCATGCTGTGATGTCACTGAAAGTATCAGTGACTATAGAAAGCTTTTCTCAGACTACCCTGAGTATACACAGGACAAAGGGAAAGCTATTGACAATGGTATAAAAGTGTTACATATATATTGTTTTCATCAGTGGTGTGAAGGGGCAAAATTCAGGAAAACAAAAAAAAAAAAAAAAAAAACAACCCCCAAAAAACAAAACACACACACACACACACACACACACACACACACACACACACACACACACACACACACAAACAAACAAACAAACCAAAAAAAAATGAAATTTAAAATACTGTATGCAGGTAATTATAGTGTGCGCAGGAAAATATTATTAAAGATAAATGTGGTATTATAATGGAATGCATTTTAAAATACAAAAGGAGAAATTCATAAGCCACTGCGGACCTGCTTTTGCTGATTATGTTGCTAGGCAACAGAACTATGCTTCCACTATGACGAGGGCACCTGCAGCAATTTGGTTACTTAACGATCTGAAAATCACAAGTTTTCTTCTATACAAAAGAACCATTCTGAACATGTTAAGCAACATTTTATGGTTTGAACTACATGAAGGACTTTTCTTAGGCTTTGTATTTCTCTGATTGCTACATTTGATCACCAAAACACATTTTGCCCTGCTAAATACACGAATGTGCCCTCCTTCTTGTCAAGCTCCTTGTTGCAGCATAGGGGGCAGGAAATGACCACAGTTACTTATGAATACCTCCTATTATTTCGTGCATTCCATCACCTGCAACTGTGAACAACATATCAATGAAACCATAGCGGATACATGTGGCAAGTCCTCTGGAATAAAACTGTTTCCACTTGACTGTTACCTTCTTTGTTCTATTCATAACTGTCCACAAATAATAATAATAATAATAATAATAATAATAATAATAATAATAATAATAGTAGTAGTAGTAGTAGTAGTAGTAGTAGTAGTAGTAGTAGTAGTAGTAGTAGTAGTAGTAGTAATAATAGTAATAATTTTATTTACCCCCGAAAGTCACACACAAGTACATCAAGATATATACAATATCACAATACAACTAAAAGGAACGGAAATAATATAACACACATAAACAAATATTTACAGAACCAAGGAGACGCCATGTAAAATGATATAAAACATAGTCTAAAAAACCAACTGTTATCACCATAAATTATAGAACTTGAACGTAAAAGCCAGCATAAATATACATATAAAATGAAAGATGTACAACGAGGCCCTGTACCAGTACAGAAAAATCAGAAGCGGTATTCCATACTGAATTTGTGTTGGTAACATGGATGGTACACTAGGCACTTAAGCGAATCTACTAATCCAAAGGAATCACTACATGTATATCTAGGGAAAGGCGACCTATGAAAGATAGTTTTTATGACGGGGCCACCAAGAGATGAAACACGATTTACTAAAGTATGATTAAACTTTATACCCGTCACAATGTTAGCGAAGAGAAAATATGCACATCATGTTCTGTACGGGGATTCAACCTTGAAAGCTCTTTGCAATAAAGACACGTTGTCCCGTTTTACCAGGTCTGAAACAGGAGGTAAATCTGATTCTCGGATCCGCACATCCGGGAACCTTAGTTTACATGCCCGCGTTACTCGGTGAATCTCCCTGAAAGCGTCTGTGGATGCCCATTCAATGTATGCTAAGCGTTACCCGAAAACCAGCGCTAAAACCCCAAGTTATGATCGTCAAAATCTCTCCAATTTTTTATTCAGTTAGCAGAATTCGGCAAAATGATGCTGCATTCAGAGTTATTTTGTTGATTTGCAGTCGACAACATGGATATAATTATGGATAAAAATGTCTAATTTTACATGGGACCATATGTGATGTGGAACGTGTTTTCACAGGGCCCACTCATTTGCATAACAACAGCAGTCCTCTAATAAGCAGCTTATGACGCGTTGGCGGATCCGAGAATGCTTTTAACAAACAACTATATGGTGGGACCTCTTGCTCATGCCCAGTACTGACTTAGTGGAGCATCCTTGTACAGAGTTTGGACGAGAGTGAAGCTTCCAAACACACACATACACACATATATGTACACTCAACGAATCCCATGAAACACTGTCGAGAGATTTAAATTCGATCTTTCCTCATGCATGGTCTCTGCTCTTTTCGAGCCTTTAAAACAGACCCAATAGACTTATATCGCCTTGTGACGTATTAGCGTGTTTAACGCAAAGTGTCGTGGGTGCAGCGGGGAGGCGGGGAGGGGGGGGGGTTCAATGGCTCGGCGAGTGTAGCAAACAAATACATGTTTTCAGCCAACACTCAACTTGTTTATTAGAGTACGAACTACGATCATAATGCTTCAAGTCGATCGCTGTGTGCCTCAATGCACAAGCTCAACAAAAAAGACACCAGGACTGAGTTTCTACAGAATACCGACCGACAAAAACGAAAGGAAAAAAATGAAACAGAAGCTTACGGTTTGACTCCAAATGGACAACTGAGTGTTCGTTGCACTTAAGAGGGGGTCAGCAAACTTACATGAACAAAACATCAAGCATATTCGTGGTCAAAAGAATGGGAAAGTGTGATAGAACTATATAATAAAAATTGGGTACACACTTTGCAAGGGAAAAATACTAAGACGTACAAAACAAAGGTTTATAAAGCTACCCACGCCAACTAGATCAACACCACACCGCAAAATGAGCATTATTATTGTATATTAAGTCTGTACTTACTATAAATTTCCCTTATATGCACATATACAAGCGAAGCTGATGCCCCAACTGCTTTTTCTATGTGACGTATTGTCTTGGTCTTTTTCTAGATCATGTACAGGCTTTTGCCATCTATCTGTTTGGTCATGTGGGGTTAGTCCTTAATTAGTCTTGGTAATTTTTGTAATCTGTTGCGAACTTACTCTGTACTTTTGTATGTACAAGAGGGATTTATATAGGGCTCCGCCCTGTTTCCCAATTGTGTTGTAACAAAATGTATTTTAACCAAAATGAGCTCTGGCTACATAACAAATGGAGACCCGCAATTTTGTGGAACAAGAGTCCGAATTCCAGCTGCTATGCATAAGTTTTATCATTACAGTCTTTATGTTTAAAAAAAAATGCAAGAAAAAAATATTTTAGTACTTATCAGTGCTTATAAAATGTAAACAACCGTGCGATCATAAAAAAACCAATAGAGCAGCCATTTCCCGGCCGCGATTGATATATGATTTCATCAACATAATCTTATCACTATTCAGCTGTTAAAATTTGTCTTAACATTTGTTGTCGAGAGAAGAAATTTTGTTGCAGCTTATGAATGAAATGCTATGACAACGATGAAATCGGAATGCTGTTGACGGACGATCACGGCAGCGCCATTTTGAACTTAAAGTACAAAACATTGAAACAATTATCTAGACTATACTCAACACCTTTTGACAAAGCTTCTGTCATCCTGTGTTATTGGAGTGAACTCGTACGTTCATAATATTTTCCTGCATATTTTATTCAGAATATTGGATACCAGTAATTTTTCAAAGTGTAATTTTGCTCCCGGGACACAGTTTTTATGTAAAATTATCAAAACTTCTGCCATGTCGATAACCAACTTGATATGTTGTTGTTTGCGTTACGCGTGTCGGAGATGCCCCTATTCTACATTGGAGTGTCTCTAGTTTCAGAACATTTTGAATGATTTTGATTAGGTGTGGTTTGTGCTTCAAAGATTTTGTCATTATACAAATACGTTAAAACTCAATTTGTAAACAAAGTACTTCACGGTCTGTTTATGTTAAGATCCAGATAATTCATCCTATACACTATGCTTGAAATGTCTTAAAAGATAATTCAGGTCTGTAAGGGTCTGACTGTTTTGGAGCTTAAGTTCAATCTTCTTCTTCTTCTTCTTCTTCTTCTTCTTCTTCTTCTTCTTCTTCTTCTTCTTCTTCTTCTTTTTCTTCTTCTTCTTCTTCTTCTTCTGCTTCTTCTTCGTCTTCATCTTCTTTTTCTTCTTCCTTCTTCTTCCTCTTCATCATCATCATCATCATCATCATCATCATCATCATCATCATCATCATCATCATCATCATCATCATCATCATCATCGTCGTCGTCGTCGTCGTCACTTCTCCTCCTCCTCCTCCTCCTCCTCCTTCTTCTTCTTCTTCTTCTTCTTCTTCTTCTACTTCTCTTTCTCCTTTTCCACTTCCTTCCTCTTCTATTTGCTTTTCTTCTTCTTCTTCTTCTTCTTCTTCTTCTTCTTCTTCTTCTTCTTCTTCTTCATCATCATCATCATCATCATCATCATTATCAATACTTCGCCTCCTTTCTTTTCTTCTCCTTCATCTTTTCCTCTTTCCTTCTCTTCATCATCGTCGTCGTCATCATCATCATCATCATCATCATCATCATTATCTTTTTCTTCTTTTCTGCTCCTCCCCCTCCTTCTCTTCGTCTTACTTTTCAGTTAGTAAATATCAACTACTCTTGTGTGTGAAAAAAAATTGGCAATTAAGATGAAAGGGAACACCATTACTCCAAGGTTGCAAGTCAGAAAGACCTGCAGATGACATCTTCTAACTCTTTCAGTGCCTATCGTAACAAGGGTTGTGCCCATTTAAATTATTCTTATCATTCGAAAGGCAAATGTTTTGTTTTAAAAAATATCAAACATCTGCATGCCTTTAGTGCAAAGTGTACCGAGAAACTCAGCAGATAACTTTTGCATTGAAAGTGTTAAAATGCAAATGCAAGACCAACATTTGCCTGCGAAGCACACTCTGTTGTTCATGTTCTGATGTTAATGTGGCGGTAGAAGGCCTGCTTCGCAGACAAGACCAACATACACGTACGCTGAAAAGAACGTGTCTATCCGCGCAGGTCTGAGCTAAAATTCGCTGTCAAAATATTATATATACACCATAAAACTTGGTAGGAAAATAAGCAGGCGTCTTCTTGATATCAAGACGCGTGTGGAAGCGTTACACGTGATGTGAGGCCCAAACGTGCAACCGTACAGTTAACAGCAATGTACATTGCATGTCAGAATATGACACCAATAATAATTGGTAATATTTAATGTCAAATGAACATAATGGTGCTAACACATATTGTGTGATTGATTGTTGGCACTGCACCACTGACATCACTCGAGAGTATATCACATGTACGGATTCAAGCGATGAAAGTGAAAGTGAATGTTGTAGATCTTGATAATGGCCCGAAATCTCATAAGTGAAAACGAGGATATCTACATGATTAAGTCTCAACTTCAAAATTGTCCTGTTCAACCTAGCAGGAAGCGATTGATTGCTTGTATATAAAATAAAATGTGATGCAAAATGTCGTCCGCTAACACCATTATGTAAATCTTTTGCTTTTGGTAACATTTCAAGAGTTTAAGAAAAACTAATAGGCGTCGTTGGTTAACAAGTTTACTCCGATGCGTTTAGATTCTGAGCGGCCAAAATTCACAAAAGAAAAAACAAACCAAAAAAAAAAAAAAAAAAAAAAAAAAAAAAAAAAGAAAAACCACTAATCTTGCGGAAGATATGCAAAGCGTCTGGCAACCATGGAGCTACAAAGCATCACAGAAACTTACTGTATACGTGAGACATGCACAGTTAAAAAAGTTTATATGGTGATTGATAACAAACTGAAATCAGAAAATTGCTCTGGGACTGATACGCACAGCTTGCATTTGCCCTGGTAAGTACAGTTTCAGAAGTACGGAATTGTCCGTTTATTGTCTGATATTGTATCACTCGGTCTCAAAAATCCGCAGACAGTGCTTGGTGATACGAAATGCCAGTTTGTACTTTTACTTGGTTTTGAACTTTTCATATGTTTGTCTCCAAAAATATTTCACACAATGATTTTACATCTGTAGACTTTCAAAGGTAATAGTTACCACAACTACCACAAAATGCTTTTGTTGTAAATCTTGTCCTTAATATATTATGCCAGACTTTTTCTTGGCATTCGAGTTTTGACTGTAAAGAATGTACAACTAAGATATTAAAAAAGGAGCATGATCCATACCTCTAGCCGTGTGAAATTCATTATTACTAGTACTTTGTAATCAAAATACAAACTAATTCGAATAATTGTATATCAATAACACAGTACATGAAATCCTTATTTCGGTAACATAAATATGGCAATATAAATCAGCAAATGTGCAGGCTTCGCAACCCCCCCCCCCCCCCCCGAAAAAATGAAAAGACCACAAATATATTCGCAGATGTGGCTCTCGTAAACCATATCCACTTGAAACTTGGTACTTGGTAGGAACGTACCTTGGGTGAGTCACTACTTATTTTTTTTATTCTTACATTACAGTGATTTGTAGACTGAAATAATTTTAGCTAATTTATGGCAAAATGCGGAAAAGAAAATCCTCTTCTCCAAAACTTCGGAGCCAATGTCTTGGAAACTGCTCCCACATCGGGACACTTCTTGGAATCCCTTATTTAGTACTACAGGATTCACTTCACACTTGGTGGGAATGTACCATGGACTCGCTTAACCTTCACTAAGTTTGCTCACTTTTTGGTCCTGATTTTGGCAAACTATGACAATTAGGAATTATCGTTAAGATCATGTGTACATATCAGCATCGTTACAGAGAGATGACAGCAAATCTAACATACAGGCTTAGATCTCCATACTGGTTGCTCCGGGGCCCATGGTCACTATTAAATACTAATAGAAAGTACCCGTTGGGTGAATTTTTGTTGATAATTTTGACCTTGAGTGACATGGAAAGTTGAATCCATCATCTTGGGATATATCTTAGTAATAGTGGATACTGTCACTTAAAAAAGAATGATTTCACAAGTGCATGTATGAGTGACAACTGGTAATACACACTGTGATGAAGGCCTCAAAGAGCGACCTTGGTAGTATTGGGAAGGTCACAGGATCTCGTCAGCCTGTGCATCCAGTGCCATCTGAGCACAGGACTGTCACAGTTTTCTTGTTTCGTCAGTTGGGGTATACACGGGTTAATGCATGCATTACTATTGATTATTAATGTCAATGAAGATTGCAAGGGTAGTTCATATTTTGGCCTCTCCAAAACCACTTGAAACTTTATGAGCATGTCAAATCAGGTGGGTCTGTGCAGAACTTGTTCAAATGGTCACGTAGCAATGATTTCTGGACTTTTTATGAATGTTCTGTTTATTTTTTTGATATTAAGCACTCTTCTTGGGAAGCGTTTCATAATTACATAGGGACACTTCTCGCAACTTCTAGATCTTGATTTAACAGGTTGCGCTGCAATTTTTTCTGTTTCTGTTATTAAGTTTTGTGTGTTTTCACGATTTACGACTGCTTTCGAACGGCATCCTGCATTTGTCTTTAATGGATTTTCGAAATTGGGAATCATCGGTTAGGGTTCATCTACACCCTAGTTTGCATTGTCACCATGGGGATGGCAGCAAATCCGACATATTGGCTTATATCTCGGTAATGGTCACTGTAGAACCTTAATGGGAAAGTGTCAATGGGGTTTCATTTTGCGTTGTTGAGCTTGACCTTTAGTGTCATTGAAAGGTCAAACTGATAAATTGGCTTAGATTAGAACTTAGTTATGGTGGAGCATGTCACTCTCATTAAAAAAAAATTGACTCCAGAACTGTGTCGGTGAAGACTTTGATTTTGCAAGCACTAATTGTCCTTCAAAAGGACCAGCTCAACAGTTGCTCATGAGTAATATTCATGTGATGTATTTGAAGTTACAATAAAATGTAATTACCTGCACTCTTCTCGTGATATCATGGAAATTGTTTCAGCTACAACGTTAATGTTGCACATGGTGATGGCGCAGTGTGAGGGCAAAAATAAGATGGACATGATTGATATTGACCAATTTCCCATGGCCACTAGCGTCTCCATCAATTGTACTGGTTTTAGTTGTAACTTGAGACCTGCTGAGCTAATCATATGAGTGATCACTTGAGAACTATTGAGCCAGCATTTTGATAATTACACTGGATGATGTTCTGTGAAGAGGTGAGCTGGATATGCATGTAAATTTGAAGGTCACAGGAACGCTTCAGTCTGTGTACCAAGAACAGCTGAGCACACGACTGTCACAGTACTGTTCTCTTTTTGTTGCTCACCTGCTTGTCTTTTGATGGACTATAAATGTGCCAGAATGATTTGTACAGAATGCCTAGAGACCCCACGATGCGCCTAGCGGTTTAAGTTGTCATGCACGTATCTGTTTATGTTCAAGACATCTCGTCCTCGTTTCTATAGCTTGATGCTTTGTCTAATAACTTTATTATCCATGAACAGATGGCTGCAGCATAACGTGATGGTCTGCTTTTCAGGCAAGGCACGAATTATCACCCTTTTTGGACCAAAGTGACCAAACCTGCAGTTACGCACGTTAGCTATGCTTCAATACTTGTCCGGTGTAATTTATAGTGGTTCATTCGTGCCAAACTCAATGTTAATTTTTATCCCTGTAATTACGAGATGTCATCTCGTGGGTATCTCGTAATTACGAGAAACAACTTTATATTTACTAGAAACTATCGTAATGACGAGATAACCATCTTGTAATTACACGAAAGTGTATTTTTACTATAAACTACATGAATACCTAGCAAACATAAAAAGACAAGTGACGTTTGTTGATTTATCGAAAACATATGAATTTCTAAGTTTGTCTATCCATTAAAAACAGAGCTAGATATAATATAAGCATCACTTTCTTTAACACACCTGATCAGAGTATCTATAGTGTCCAAATTAATTTACCTACATATATATATATATATATATATATATATATATATATATATATATATATATATATATATATATATATATATATATATATATATATAATGGCCTCGGCAAAGTGAAAAAAAAACGGTTCGCGCATTGACTTTTTCCCTATGGCAAATTTTTGTCGACATAATGAAAAAACGAAGTTACCTCCAATGGCAAAAAGCTACGAAAATCAATACTGGTTGTAAAAATTATGCGAAAATAGGTTTACATTAACTCAAACAAATTCTTTACATGAGGCATAGTTATTAGTATAATTCGAGATTATACATTGCATAAAAACATCACACGTTTTATCATATGCACGCATAATTTGAAATTAAAACCAACATATAAAAAAATACCCGACAACATTGGAGGAAAATACTATGTGTAACTTATAAGACTATCACAACAGAAACGAATATCATTTTAAAAATATAAAACCGAAAAAAAGAAGACCAGTATAGTTTGCTGGCCAATGTACTTTTAAAGTAAAAATAGTCGATAACTTAGTAATTTTTTTCTTTATATCCACTGAATGTTTCACCATTTACCTACCGTGCTGCTTGTGCATGTTAAATTTGTTAGGGGCATTATGTGCGGATCTTTCCCAATTATATGTATTCTAGGAGGATACGATGATGTATATTGATTTTGGTGATAAGTTCGTTCATTCCTGAATAAGACTTTGATAAGTCTCGTTTCTAATCTCAACTCAGTCTTCCGTTTGTATATTTGTCCGACGAATGTCCGTGGGATCAAGACTGTTGAAACCTCTCATTAACCTTATCTCTCCTGGGAAAACATACAGGTTGCAACCCCAGTGTCACTAAGCTTCATGCTTTAGAAAAACTTTAATGGAAGGTTCATATTAAGAAACATATCAATCGGGAACTGCATGGATGCTGGGCGAGACATTTCATCATCAAGTCTGTGAAAGGGAGCTTTGATGTCAACATGGTCAATAATCGCTTAGAGACTTATGCACAGAGTGTCCGTAATAGAGTAAACAAACGATAGTTGCTAAATGTCTCCGACATTTAGGATAATATAAAAATTACTGTTAAAATTACACTGAACGTATTTACCCCACAGTCCAAAAGTGAATGTATAACTTGCGTTAACAACACAACGGCAGTTTCCTCATGTGATACACTTCCTTTTTCCTGTTTGAAATCACCAATTATGTACGGCACCTTCAGAGTAAAGAAGTAACTCCTATGATACTTGATATCTCCGGTCGCATCTCCGCCAGGAAAAACCTCTCCTGTACACTACAATCCCCAGCTTCACATATACGTTTGGTATTCTCTTTTAACATTTATGCCGGCCTCATAATTTTCGCAGTTCATACTTTCAGAAAATATATGCTGTAATTAGAGATTGCTCCTATAAAGTAACAAAAGGCCATGAAGCGTAAAACAGCGAAAGGGGACATTTTCCTGTCTTGAGCGGCGTCTTCTTTCGTCATGGGCTTTTCACAAAACATGTTATTGCATGAACTGAGAACATAGACTTATATGTTCGTATTAAGAGACATAGTGCTTGAAATGCTTAAATTTTTAGTAAAATCATTTCTTTTTACTTCTTTTTCTGGGACAAATGGCAGACCATTCCTCACAGATAAAGATCCATCGGTGAGGTAATTCGATTGTTCAAACTCATCATTTTACTTTACAGCAACCCCGAAAATACCAGATTTCTTATCGGATCAGAAAATTCGGGTTTTTTTTTTAAACGTTAAGTTTCATGAATGAATCTCAGGGTTTCAAAATTCGTCTATTATCTTTCAGACACATCATTCGTTCCAACTAATGATACATTCCTGGTAAATGAACCTCTGACCTATATTTAGTGAACCTGTCTAACGCAGAGGCGTCTGACTGGTCATGCAGTGCGCAATGACGTCATAGTGCCAGGTACTTGTTCGCTTTTTATTCAGTATGATCAGGATAATGACAAGGGAATTATGAAAATCATGTATCGCACATAGCAATCTGTATTTAAACGCCAATAAATTATCGAACAAATGAATTACAGTCAGAACATGACCAACTAATACTGTGAACGTTTCTTTAATACCACATTTTATAAATCATTTATTGCGTCTACAGACAAAGGTAAGTACAAGCAGACCAGATTATTTGATTTTAATGCAACAAAAGATTTATACTTTTGACAAGCAGTGCATCATGTCCACTATTTCTGAATAGTCAAAGCCATTACAGCTTTGTCTTTCCCATACAACATGTCAATTATATTATCAGCATTGGTAGATTGTATATCTGTGAATTTACACTTGATATTGAATGACAGGTTTATAGTCAACGCAAAACCTCGTCAACTCTACCTCAGTCAAGCTGTACCTTAGTCAACCCATTAGCCTTTCATCTTATACCCTATCGACTCGTACCCGAGTAGAGCTACTACCACAACAGCCCGTACCCTTGGTAAGAGTATCATTGCGTGTATTTGACATTATGCAGCTTATATATGATGTATTAAAAGCAACGGGATTTACCCAAGGACAGGGAATTAGCAGACGATGCCACTGGTAAAGACGGATCACATGAACTACCCTGACCAGAGTGTTGGTCAGAATAGATAAGGTGACCTCTTTTTTCAACAGTGCTGTCCTCTGCCTCTGGTCCCTTGGCTTATGCCATTAAAAAATAAGAGGCAAATAGTCTTCTGTTTATGTGACTGGGAATTGTTAATGGCGACTAGAAGAAAAACTGTATACTATTAGTTAATGCTCACCCGGCCAAGAAAGTTTGTCACCCACGTCTGATTTGCATCTGACAGCTACAGTCAAAAGAGAACCTGCACTTTTTAGACTCATTCATTTTATTGATCTTAACAACATGTGAATGACCTTATGTGGCAAGTAGAATATCGTGTAATGTCCAATCGTCTTGCGTTTTATAGTGCGTTTGCATGTCTTGGGATCTGCTCGATTACCTACCCCATAGCTGTTGTGCAATCCAGTTTTGTGAAATAAATATTGTTACAGTTACAATATACATTCATATGTATGTATGTATATATATATTTATATATATATATATATATATATATATATATATATATATATATATATATGTGTGTGTGTGTGTGTGTGTGTGTGTGTGTGTGTGTGTGCGTGTGTGTGTGTCTGTGTGTGTCTGTGTTAACAGTAGAAAGGATACATACAATGGAGAATAGAGTACAGTGCTTGTAACCAGACCCATATGTGCAGAAGTCTCTCTCTCTCTCTCTCTCTCTCTCTCTCTCTCTCTCTCTCTCTCTCTCTCTCTCTCTCTCTCTCTCTCTCTCCTTTGTATGCTTGTTTTTTTTCCTGCTTACCTTTTTTTTATCTGCATAGGAGATCGCATTAAATATACTCTAAAAAGTCAGACCTTCAATATTAATGTTTCCTGCTTATTGTGCCTCTTCGGTCTGACAGTCCCTTGTTTCCCAGCAAGTATGAATCATACTTGAACAGGATGCTGTAACATATGGCTGTCATTCATTAAAGCGGACCCGATTAGCCTCTGGATTTCTCAGTAGAGTAACTGGTGCACGGCAGTAGAAAGTCTGGAGCGTATTCGGGTTGAGAAAGCTGCCACTTGACCTGGGTAGGAGTTGGCTGTGTCACGAAATGACTGAGGTACTGGCTGACTGGAGTACGAGTTAACCTGGTAACGAGATGACTGAGGTACTGGTTGACTGGAGTATGAGTTGACTTGGTCACGAGATGACTGAGGTACTGCTTGACTGGGGTACGAGTTGACTGGGTCACGAGATGACTCAGGTCTGGTTGACTGGAGTACGAGTTGACTTGGTCACGAGATGACTGAGGTACTGCTTGACTGGAGTACGAGTTGACTGGGTCACGAGATGACTGAGGTCTGGTTGACTGGAGTACGAGTTGACTTGGTCACGAGATGACTGAGATACTGCTTGATTGGAGTACGAGTTGACTGGGTCACGAGATGACTGAGGTATGTTTGACTGGAGTGCCAGTTGATTAGGGATACTGCATGGCTGGGGCACGACTCGACCATGGTACACCATGGTGAAGTTAACAAATCGATCTAATACCGAATGAAAAGTATTTCGTGCAGATTTTTTGCACTGATGTCCAAGGCAACGATGCTGCTGTAACATGGTTACGCAGCCCTCACAGTACCTGGCATTTTGAGCAGAGCTACATTTCGTATCGTGAGTGACGAAATGAATTGAATGTTGTCTGTTTCGACTACCTCTAGCTATGATTACTGTGTAAACAATTTCGGATGTCAAGTTTTCCAGAGGCCAGCCTATGACCAGGGGTGTTTTCTTCATTAGTTGATAGTTAGATTGCCTCCATGGCAGACTTTCTTGAGGCGCAAGGTTTTGACGAGCCCCGTTTGCCGGGCACAGTCAGTTGAGCGCCGGCAAAGAACGTCTGTTTAGCAGGCAATTAATTAGAAACAGCTGTTACAATATGATGTAAATTTCCTCCTCCTCAGCCATTAAGCACTTAAAACAGTCAAAATTGCCAAGACTTTTATCTGCCTGTACGATTTCAATTTAACAGGTTCCCTCAAGAGAACTCTTACATGTATCTCATTGTGTGACAGTTATCTATGAATGAACAATGTACACACGGTGACTAATCACGTTATGATGTAATGTCTGCTCATGTGAACTTATTACTGATACAAATCCCATCTACCGATGACCGCTCCTATTGTTCCGGGAAGGGGGGGGGGGGGTACTTTCTTGATTCGCCTGTTTATTTATATTTTTTGGCAAGTGGGATAAGAAATAAAAATTTGAAAATCGGTCTCATATAGACCCTTTGGTCTGATTTGGAGATGTCCATTATAGCAATGCTTTGCTATGTGTTTGCACATTTTATTTCTGCGTTGAATATGATTGAAAGAAAATCGTGTTACAATTGATTAAGATGGTGTCCATTATCAACCTTTGTTTATTAGGATCACTAATGGGTCATTCTTGATAACAAATATAACCGATTCATTGTCCAATTGGATAAACGTATGCTCGTGGAGATAAAGTATGTGCTTTCTTTGATATGGGCATATTTTGTCCCATAAGATGAAAGAAGTAAATATATCTATAGAGATTGTAACTCTTTTGAAAGATTTCCTGTTTCCTGGATGATCTTGCATTCAAATAAGAAGAAAATCCAAAAGTTTCTATTCGCAAATTTGTATGTCTCCACTTTCTATGACTTTACAGTCCCCGGATCAGCCGTTAAAATACGTATGCCAAGTCTAGATAACTACAGATGACCGATCACGCCAATATAGAGTCAGAGTCAGAGTCAGAGTCAGAGTCAGAGTCAGAAAACGTTTATTTGACAAAATATAATTGTTATGGATACAAACAGTATGTAATATTGCAACTCAAAAGTACATGACAGTTAGACGCGTTGGAATACAAAAATTGATGAGTGTCTGGATGACCCCAATTAAGGACCTGAGTCCGCTATCACTGGGGCCACCAAAAACGGAGGTAACTTAATAAACAAACTGATTATCACAAAAATACCATGAAATCCATAAAGATACTAAGGATGACTAAAACATGTACATACAAAAATTATTATTAGACAGCACTAGAATCAATTATTACATACATAACAGTTTGGCACAGTGCATATATCTTGATACCTGTTAATAAAATATGTTTTTGCATAGCTTGATAAACCAGAGTAAGAATGTGTCTCAAACTTCTCAGTAATACAAGATGGAAGGGTTTTGACATAGTATCTTATACATTTTTCAGAGGTAATATTGGTGGGCCTAGGAGGAGAAATATGAATATGAATATTATGTATATAAAACTATAGCCAAATATATCTAGTATGAATTCTTATAGCAGACCAATCACGCCAAAATCAAACTATCAGCCATATCTATCTGATATGTATTCTTATAGCAGAAATGTTGAGCAAACCAAGCGACCTACCACATAACCCAGAATGTAGTTCTACCTAGTCTTAATGATAAGAGCAAAATTGCCACAAAAGCAAATCCTATTTTATGCGCCACGGGTACAAATGGATGCGGGTTGAAAAGACTGAAACTATATGGATGAATGACACTGGTTGGCCACTTGTGCGCATTGGATTAAACAAAGCAGAGAGACAAACAGAAACAGGACAACAGAAGATCAGAACAACACATGCCAAATAATAAAGCTAAATACAAGGAGACAATCTTCTCTATTGAGCTTTGTCTTTGACGCAGTGGGGCGCCTGGCACTCAGCCAATTGCTGACCTTTATTTTATTGCCTCAAGGCGACTTCTACGTCTCATACAAGATGCTATTTCTGGGGCCTACAACTGGTCACTGTTTGTCGTTGTATTTACATTTTCAGGTAATACTCACTCTGGAAAAGTCCCACTATATATTGTACATTACATTCATTCGACAAATTACCCTTCCCTTAACACTAATCACAAATATATTCTGGACGCTACCTCTTCAAAATATCCAATCGACATGGTTGCCATTGTGAAAATAGTGAGTTCCGCACCCAATGCCAATAGTTTGTGAATGAGTATTGGCCGATGATTGGGGCGATCTTGCCGAGTGGGGTTGGGAAGAGGGTTGAAATATATGAAACCAAAAATATATATTTTGCACTTATATATGAACATCAGTAATGATATATATGCTGTGGGCGAGATTCACTTTGATATTTAAATCAAGCGTACTTTTGTGAGACTGTCCCACAATCAATGCATTAATTGCGCAATGTTCAAAATGGCGCTCGAGCGTGCCATGTCGTATTTGGATTTGTAAGTAACGATGATAACTGCTTCAGACACAACCGAGCGGGCAGATTGAAGTCAAGATAGTAAGTCATGTTTTAAAAGTACTTTAACGACCGTTTGCCTGGTAACTCGGAGAAAGACACCTGGAACCGTGCTGAAAACACGTGGCAACGATTCGCTGTGATTTTCCTTTCCCACAATGCATTGCACCATGTTTAAATGGCCGCTCAATGTGCGTGCATTTATGCATATGCCTTCGTGTTGCATTTGGATTTATAACTAACGATGATAACTGCGTCAGACACAACCCAGTGGGCAGATTTAAGTTTAAATTGTAAGTCATCTTTTGAAAATACGTCGACGACTGTTCGCTCTGGTAACTCGGAGAACAGACACCTGAAACCTAACGATACTAGATACCGATACCGCAACAATCGTGGCGCTATGCTGTTTCTCCGGCCCAAGGTAACCGTCCAGACAAGTTGAAATAAAATGCTGTGTTTGAGTTGACGTTCTTGCAAAATAACGGCACATGTTGGCCAGCTTTTCTGTTAGCTTTGTCTTACAACTTGTTTACGGTTGATTTGAACCACCAGGTTTTTTTTACGGGTGGTTGTTTGTGGCGGTGATTTTTGCTGGTTGGTCGCGTGTTGTAGCTGGTCCAACTGGAGCATTGTAGCAAAATTTTGCACAGTTCTTGAAAAATGCTACAGAATTTGGCCAGGTCGTTAATTGCAGGTACCACTGTACCATGATTATACCTATTCCCATGCAGAATCTGCCAGGGTATATCAAATAAATGTAAGAACATGTTCAAAAATAAGGCGAAATCATTCTTGATGCATGAGATAGGAGTACTGAAGATGGACCGCTTTATATACTTATAGTTTAAGTATCTAAGTGTTACAAGGGACATACAAATTATATATAGCAGGTCCATGGAGTTAAAAAAATTACACCTTTGGTGCTTGTATTTATTCATATATTAATTTATTGAAAATTTAGATCAATCTTAACGCATAAATAATTAAAGCATTTCAGCCACAAACCTGTGCAAAGCAACTTAATATTTTTCTCGATTTCATATTTGCATTTCTGCTATTTTCATGTTGTTGTCCACCAAGGAAAGTAGTTGCCTCTATAGTAGCATCCCAGACTCGCTAAAGTTACTGACGTGGGCGCTCGTCTGGGCCAACAAAATATCAACGCCCAGTCGAGGCTGCTATGGAGGCAAGGAAAGTAGATAATATTGCGATATTTGTTTCAATTAATTTTTTACGAATTTTTGCTAATTTTCATCAGAGGGACAATAGCCAAATCAGTACAATAATGACTAAAATGTTGTGAGTTCGTCAACCACGTGAGCCCCCCAGATAAACCATTTTCCATGCTCAAATTCAAATTGTTCTCCTTGATTTTACGGAACAAAATTATCAGTTGTACCTTTTTGTTCATGGAGGTGGATTCCGAGCACAAACCAGGAAGAAAAACACTAATATGTGTTTTCCAGTGGACAAAATCACGGCATGCCTGTATACTTTCACAGGTACATTTTTTTAACTTCGCCCAAATTGATAAGTTTATCCAATTCGTAGACAAACCAGTGGACGCTGACGCTTACTCTATCTTCCGCCCTAGTAACTATAATCATACAATGATTTCTGTCTTGAGAGAGCACCCGGAGGAGCTATAAGGTCGTTTGTGAGAGGCTTGGTGCTGATAAGTTTATCCAATTCGTAGACAAACCAGTGGACGCTGACGCTTACTCTATCTTCCGCCCTAGTAACTATAATCATACAATGATTTCTGTCTTGAGAGAGCACCCGGAGGAGCTATAAGGTCGTTTGTGAGAGGCTTGGTGCTATTGTGTTTTTGATTTTAAACTGCTTAAGTTTTTTGTAAAGGCCAAGTATCTTGACAGAGCATATTTATATGATCGACCAGAAGCATGAAAATGTATATAGGGTGCCTTGACAGAAGCAATATTTGGAGAGTAATTGTCAACATATTCTCAATGGGAGAATCTGAAAAAAAGCAAAATTAATTAGCAGTGAAAGAGGTGAAAGTTCACTTTGCCTTGTTGACATCTGAAAATAAGAAAATACATGTGGCATTAATGAAACTCTATTAAAGTTTGTTTCTTACAAAGATTACATGTACACGTCGTGTTTCTGCAGAGTGATCCATGTGATTTGGTGGAATGTGTATGGGACAGGGAAGGTATCTGCATGTATTACGTTGTTGTTATTGTGATCTGTGAAAATTTCATTGTGGTGGCCTCCCAGCTCATGTGTTGGCTTTGATGTCTATTGATTGAGCCTGCGAAGAGTTGTATTTGGGAAGACGCTATCAAAGTCACCCATCGATCTTATGTCATATTAGGGTGGGATGTGGGAAAAGTGTTCATGAAGTAAAGATTGAAAACTAGAATTTGTCATTTTGGGTGGTCGGAATAGTAGAAGACAACAATGAGCCAAGGATTGGTAGTGGCAGCAAGCAATGTCAGACCCGTTATTTGCAGCTGTGAATCATTGAATGGATGGACTTCTACAGCACATTCGTGTTTGGTATAAATAGCAAGGCCATGCTGGGTGGCCTTGGTTTTCAAAGTGAGCCATTTATTTGGTTTGCTTCTGTGGAATCACTGACGTAGTTTTCTCTTGCGCATATGAATGAAGACTGTTGCATAGCCTTGTCAGCCTGCAGATCAGAGGCATGACGATTGAGGGATTTTACATTGATATGCCCTATATGAAAACAGTTTGGAAAATTCAATTGTAAGGAATGGTGCTAAACAAAAGAGATCTCTGTCCCCATGCGTTGCATTTCTTGTGAAGCTGATTTATTGACTTGTATTTTGCTAGTAGCAAAGCGTAATAGTTTGGGAGAAAAGGCCCGGAAACATTTCTCAGACCCTAAACGAACATGACTAATTAACTAACAAAGGAGAATAAATGGCTACACAATCCATCAAAAGGCAATTTCTATCAGGTAAAGACAACAAGCCATAAAAATTTCAGATTGCTAAGTAAATATGGTTAGAGAAAAAAACCTACAAACCATTCTGAGACCTTTAACGAACATTACTAATTCAATAACGAAGAAGAGGAATTAGCAAAAAAAAAAAAAAAAAAAAAAAAAAAAAAAGAAAAATGAAAAGGCACATTTGACAGATAAGGACTATAAGCCATACAAATTTCAGATTGCTATGTGTAATGATTTGGAGACATGGACCGAAAACGATGGGGGGACGATCAGTCACACACACTGGCAGACAGACAGACGGTCGTCATTACCATATCTCCCCCCTTTCGTGGGCGGGAGATGAAAAAACTCAACGTTTAGAACAAGTGTCCACGAAATCGAAGTTTTAATAATTTCGTGATGAATATATCATATCAATTTTGTGCAGAAAATTGGCAATATTTTATGCACAAAACGGAAAAATGATGTAGCACGTAGTTAACAATTCATATGTATGAACCGCTGTCACAGTAAAACACCAAATTCTTATTGCATTACAACGTTATATGTTTTAATAGCTATTTAAACTCTTTAGACAAATTCGGCGATACCTTTTGTCAGTAAAATTTTATGTGCCCTCAGATATTCCATTAACAGGAAATTTGCTTATTAAGCTTTTGGACATATCTGTTCACCGGGACTTGGGGCGGGGGCGGCTTTTACACCCAGATTAGATACTGATCAATGCACACTTTCCTCATCCGGTGAATGTTCCCGACTAGCTCACAAGAATACCGTTACTGAGCAGTGCACTCTTTTGCGGCCAGACAATTGGGTGACCAGCCGTCGTTTTAGTCCGTGGTCTGAATGGTTGAAAGAGCTTTACACTATTCCCTCAGAAGAGGATTCACGTCATTTGCTTGTGTGAAAGAGTCGTCTTTGTTCCACACAGATTCTTGAAAGCATATATCCGCTCTGGTCGGATCTGCTTTGATGTATCAGCAGGATGTAATTGTAATCGATTACCGTGACCCGAGGACCTTTGACATATACTTTTTTAATACACTTTCTTTCATTTTGTAGCAGAAAATAATAGAATACATAAAGAAAATCCAGCTACCCTCACAATCTACAGTCATGTGTTTTTGATATTTATTATCGGCATCGTAGGTATGTTTACCAGAAACAATGATACTTAAAATGAATCTCATAATTCAATTTTATGCAATCGCCATAACCACGTGCACAACACTTTCGGAATGTCGATATTTGCTGGCGAACTGCACTGTTGAAGGCCCCTTGAATTTGTCGGCTATCCATCAATTCATTGGCTTGGCCAAATATAAATACAAAGCAGGAAATAGCCATTGTTTTAGACAATTTAAAGCATATACAGAGACGATAAAAATGAATGAAAGTCGTATGCCACAGATCCTTACGGAATAAATGAGGGCTTTTATAACCCGTTTTGTCTATGTCTGTATTTCAAGTTCAAAGAAAATCTATTGAAATGGATTCAAAAGTCAACGTACTCAGCAGTGAGCACTAAACAAGAGAAGCTGCTCAAAATACAGCGAGATGAAACACAATGAAATATCAGTGTATTGTATTACATACACCTAATCTCTAAGAGGAGAAGGTTTGCGATTCAAATTACGGTACCAGGTGCAGAGACATAAATGATTTTGCCGTTTTATTATTTACTGACACTAATCAGTTGTACCGTACCTGTCAGTTCATGCTTTCCAGCCTAGATTTGTGAATCATTAGGGGTCGGTAGCTGGACATTTTTTGTCCATAGCCTTATCACAGTGCCACGTGTTCCTTATAGTTATGAACAAAAAACAAGCAAACAAAACAAAACAAAACAAAAAAACAAAAAACAAAAAACAAAAACCTAAAAAAAAAGCAAAAAACAAAAAACAAAAAAACAAAAACCAAAAAAAACCAAAAAAAACCACGATTCCATAGGCAATCAAATCACGAACCTATAGGTGTACCTTAATTAATGAACACCATCACGCTCAATTAAAATGTAAGTTGAAAATATGATGCTTCAACGGCAGAATGTATTTATAAACGAATCACCACTGGGAAATCTCCATGCATATTTCGCAACCTTAAATTCCAGGACACGCTTTCTTATGATGGCTGCATGCCCTTGTGTTGTATTTGGTAAAGACAACGCACTTGAATTTGAAGAATGTATGAACCTAAAATAACAGCAAATACATGAATAGATGATGCATCACAGATTCTTGCTTATAAAGGTAAGACTTAGAGAACTTGCGTGATCTATTAATGAATAATATATCACAAGTTCTCCCTTATACTGGCAAGACTTAGAGAACTTGCATGATCTAGTAATAAATAATGTATCACAAATTCTCGCTTATAATGGCTTAGACTTAAGAGAACTTATATGATCTAGTGTATGCACTAATATACACACAACAATGGCAAAATTCAAGTTGAAACTTGCCCCAATAAAATGATTATATTTATATTCGTGTGTCTTCTGAGGGAGGGGACACTAAATATAAACCTGACTGTCTAAAAGTTTGAGTACAGAATTACTGCCTTGAAACTGAACTCATAAAAAGGTGTCAAAAATCAACACGACGCTGCGTCTGCACTTATAAAATCAATCAACCGGAATTCCTAGATGAGTTGTCCTACATAAATTGAAATCCTATGTTCTTGCATAACCAGAACAGTCATAGGCCAGAAACGCACAAACCTCATGCTCTATCTGTTGAGAATGTATCCAACCATGGGTAAAATGATGTAAAGGGGTGCTTAAATAGATATTTGTGTTTACCTCTATTAGCTGCAGACCTGCTCTGGTGCCCTCGGTTGCTAGGCAACTGAACTATGCCCCCACCATGATCGGATCACTTGCTGCAGTTATGTTACTTAACTCTCCCGAAATAACACTTTCTGCCAAACAAATAAAATTTTCTATTTTAGGATCTTGAGATGTTTTAAACGTAGTTAATGACTTTTTCAAAACTTTGTGCTCTCTTAAGTTATTACTTCTTCCAAGGAAGCTTCTTTGGCCCCATTCACTACATGAATCGCCCTCCTTTCTGTCAAGTTCCTTGCTGCAGCCTCTATGGCAGCAGAGGATCATAATTAATATGAATACCTCCTATTGTGATATCTCCTTCTTGAAAGATGTAAAAGTAAGAGTCTTACTAGCAGTGGCTGGGGAAAAATTCCAGGGTTTTATATTTCTTCAGGAAAAGCTGATTTGGAAAACCTGGTCTCTGGAGCAAAAAGTCTACTTCATGACGTGTGCACCTTTTGCATACATGGAAGCTGGTGCACAGGAGTCGGATGCTGTGCTATGCAGCAAGTCATTTACTATTGTATCGAGCATTGTCAACTATACCTCAGTTCATCTAGACCTGGTCCTCAAGCTCCCCGGGTTCAAGTGTGACAGGAAATCGGTGTGTCTGTACCGATTGCTTACACTTTTTGCTGGCTTTCCTTTCCACCATCACCAGGCTGTGATTTGGGAGGAGGGGTAGCTCAATCGCATCCCATCTGTACAGCAGGGGGAGGGGGAATTCTTGTCTATTTAGCGTACTGACAGCATACCCCGTAAGCCGTATGTAGCTACAAATATTTTCCGTTACACCTTTACACATACGAGACACATTTACTATCCTGTCCTTTCCCCGTAACATGATCCTTATTATTATTATTATTATTATTATTATTATTATTATTATTATTATTATTATTATTATTATTGTTGTTATTATTATTATTGTTATTATTATTATTATTATTATTATTATTATTATTATTATTATTATTATTATTATTATTATTATTATTATTATCATTATTATTATAATTTAGAAATTTTGCAATGCTGAAATCTTTTCTAATTGTATAAATGGCAAAATATATACTTTTGTGTACCGTGGACCAAAAAATGTTTCTCGTAATCTACACCCAGAAGTACTTTTATTTCCTGTACAAGTGCAAATATGGATGTTAGGAATCTGTTTTTATTTGAATGTTTTATGAGGTTTGAATTTATGATCTGAGCTTCCATATCCGCCGGATGTGAACTCTGCGATATGCTATCAGTAGCATCATCAGCAGATACTAACTCTGAGCTCCCGCATGTTCTAACAAAAAGTGGCTATCGCTCCCAATGCGTCAACACCGGGCTTCACAGACACTTATCAGTGTGAGGAGACATTATATTATCACAGACTTTCCTTCGTGTGTCTGTATTCTTAATTCGTGTGTAATATGACGTTAGCAGGCGGACCATGAAATATCCAGCGAGATTTCTCCTCACCTTAATGTCTCCAATGAAACACCAACTGAGCCAAATTGAATATTTTCATAGATAAGAGTTCTAAATTATAATAGGTCCAATAAATACAATTTACTGTATGAAAGCATATATCTTACCAGTTCTGGTTTTTCCAAAAATATGTCTTTGTGATCTTGTATTTAATGGACCATAAAAAAATTAAACAGCTGTGTTTGTTCATAAATCATTGGGCAAGGAAACAACAAGTATCGATATGGCAGCCAACTGTATTCGAGAGTACTGATTGGATACTTTGAAGAGAAAATGTATAAAAATGATGCACGATTAGTTTTAAAATGAAGATTTAAGTATGGAGTAAATATAGTTACCAATTATATAAAAAAACCACCGGTACTTTCGGACCTGTATCCACTATCGGGGCAACCTTCTCCACTGAGCTCCAACTTTGACTCCGTGGGGGCTCTTGGCTCCTGTGCGTAGTGGTGTTACTTAATTCATATCCTGGAAACGACTTCAGTGTCTGATACAATGTTCCTATTCTGGGGCCCACCGCCAGTAACAGCTGGTAATATTCCAAGCCGTTGTATTAACATTTTTAGGTAATGCTTACACCGGCAAAGTCCCATAATATATTTTTACATGACATTCATTCGATCAGTTAACCTTCCGTTACACTAATCACACATATATCTTGGATACTACCTCTTCAAAATATCCAATGGGGACTTACCCATGGACTTGACTGCCATTTTGAAAACTGTGAACCCAATGGTTTGTAAATAGGGATAGTATTCAGAACATCTTGGGGGTTATAATACATGAAACCAAAGTAATATACTTTGCAAATATTTCAGAGCATCAATAATGATCTTATATATGCTACGGCCACGGTTCACTTTGATATCTGAATCAAGTGTATTTTTGTACGACTATCCCGCAATGCACTGCGCCATATTCAAAATGGTGCACGATTTGCCAGCTCTCAGTATTCTGCCTCATTTGGATTTGTAACTGACGATGACAACTGCTTTAGACACAACCGAGCAGTCAGATTACAGTTAAGATAATAAGTTCATGTTTTGAAAGCACTTTAACGACCACTTGCCCTGGTTACTTGAAGAACAGACACCTGGAACCCAGCGAAGTATTATGATTACGATCACCGAACAACAGAGGCTCTGTTGTTTCACCGTACAACCATGACTATGCCTTACTGAACTTTGTGTTGCAATGCTGTTTCCCTGGTCCCAGTTTACCCTCAAGACAGGTTGAAAAAATGGTGTGTTTGAGTTGACTTTACATGGCGGCCACTTTCTTGAAAAAATCTTTCAACCGGGGCCATGGCTATGCTGTTTCACCAAACAACCATGGCTATGCAGCTATGCTCTTTACCCAGCTCAAGTTAACCCCCCTCCCCACTCCATGCAAATTGAAATTAAGTGTTGTGTTTGAGTTGATTTACCTGCAAAATAACGACACATGACGGACGCTTTCTCAATAACATCGTTCAGCCAGGGTCGATCAATTTGAATTAGGGAAGGGTGGCTTGTATCTATTTTCTTTTCTTTTTCTAATTTTATATTTATGTTTTATAGAATTAATTTAGGGTCGGGACTATGGCCTTTTTAATGGAGTCGGTTGGGTTATCGAAACACATATTTTTGTTATGCCCTGGAATAAAAAAAACGCCATGTAGACACACAAGACGGACAATTTCTTGCTGCCAAACCAAAATACACCATCGATCCCAGCTTATGAAAAGGCAACGAGACACGAGGACACGAGGACAACGTGCAGGGAGAAAAAAAGGCTAGAGAAATATATACGCGCATCAACGATAAATTTAACACACTGTGGACTTCATGTAAAACCCTCCAGATCTTTTCCTGGATAAAATAAGTCTGAATCAACAGGTTTCCTTGGCGCCAGCAACCTAAAGAAAGCTGTTGACCGCATGCATGTCCTATAATAGGTTTTATCTACAGTTCTCACCAGGGCGGTGCATACACCTCCCTGTTCTCACAAAAAGGTTTACCATCGACGAGCCAAGTATGACAAACATTGAGGCAGACGACAATTTACATCTTGGCACTTTTGGGTGACTTGAGCGGGGAAGCATTATTGTTATGATCAGAAAAAGAATGACTATAAGCATCGTGCCGGTGACGCAAGTGTGTCAAAAACGCATACAGAGCTGCTTCGGATTATTACCAATGAATAACTGTTGTGGATAAAAATAGAAGAGATTTGAATTGCGTATCTTTACCTTACACATGTTATATATATATATATATATATATATATATATATATATATATATATATATATATATATATATATATATATATATATATACATATATATATATATATATATATATATACATACATATATATATGTGTGTGTGTGTGTGTGTGTGTGTGTGTGTGAACATGTATTTTATCTACAATTTTTATGTACAAGTCACGTGGACCTTTCTTGAAAAGTTATTCACTGAAGTATATGAACGTTCCTCCTTTAAGGCAGAGTGAATGTTAATCGGCGACTGTGACTGTTCACAGTCAATACTTCCATGATGGCCATCAAAGCGAATGGTGTCTATATACCATTGCCTAATGGCGGTTATTCTGACAATTATTTGGTTTGATACAAGAGTGACAGCAGAGTAACAGATAGACATGACAGATTGACTTGCGCACAGCCGGTCGCGTAAGAACTTTGAGCGGGTGTTAAGCCCGATATATTGAAGGAATATGTGCTTGTGACAGCACCAATGACTAATGAGTCTATTGGTCAAAATTACATGATTACGGATTATGTTAATTTAATTACCTATCTGCATGTTTTCTTGACCATTGCATTCTGTCACGTGATAGAACATGTCAACAGGCTCTCTTGCATTCTATCCATATATCCTGTGAAAAAAAAAACAAAATGTTGAAATTGCCTAGAGGAAACTCTTGAACGGCTTTTAAAGATTAAACTTACATTTTAATGGGAAACCTACATCGGAAGTACCGGCATCTTATCAACAAAGCAGCTGATAAACCACATCCTGGTCAGCATTGAAGGTTGGTCCAATATTGGTCAAACTTTAGCAAGGATGGCCCAGCATTGGGCCAATGTTGGGCCAACTTTCATTGCCAGTTGGGACATTTGCCGAAGCAGCGAAAGTGTCTTTGCAATATAAATCTGAGAGACATTGTAAAAAGAAACGTCGTCCTGAGCGTGCCAATGAAAAACATCTCACCCTTTTACAGTATGTGAAAATATTGGACCAACATTTGTACCACATCCTATCATTACCCCCTTATGACCATCTTGTTATGCCACACGCCGAGAGTTCAAAGAAATATAGCAAAAAAGTGTGAACAATGTTTTTTAATGCACGCACTTTTAGAGAAACTTGACTCACCGCAGCGAGCTAGACACAAAAATCATGCCAGGATCAGTTGAAAGAAAGGAAAAGCCTATGCACGAAGAGGTTAAGGGGAAAGTACAATATTATACGATTTCCACCTTTCCTGAATACGATTTTATCATTAAAAATGAGAAATGAAAATTCACATATGGGCCCCCTGGGCCAACAGTCCGGTAACTCTCTAGTGCTGGAGGTAGAATAACCACAAAAATATTCACTACCGGGAAAAAAGACCAATATGTTTGCACCTGCAAATGTGCTTTAATTTACATCAAAAATAGCTTGTATTGTCACTTAAGATGTGATAAATGACTGAATTTATAGATATCAAGGTCAGAACCAGGTCTACAGAAAATACCAACATGTACCTCCAACACAGGAGAGTGCCGGACAATTTAGCATTGGGGGCGCATCTGTGATTATTTTGACGAATTAAAATGTGGCAAGCCCCAGTTCAAATTCTATGTTGATATAAGATAACCAAATGCACGAAAGATATATCAAACACGGGATTAAAACAAATTATTCAATATGATTTTTACACGTGGCTGTCGTTTGTGTGATCACATGATGACATTAACAAGGAATTTCAAATTGAATTGACGCAAAACTCTAGTGTGAGTGATAATACGTTTGTCGTTCGATCTACAAGACACAAGTATATCGAAATTTTTTTCAAAATTTTCATTTGATGCGATGTTGCATAATAGGTTATTTCACATATATTCAAACTACAAAATAAGAGGATTTTTTTTGTATATAGTGTGGAGATAGGTGTACATGTTATCTGTACAATATCAATTCAATTCAAGGTTGTGCCAGAAAATATGTCTAGCATTCTGAAAAGCACAAATGCATCTTTATTCCGACGTTATTTTCTATTTGTGATTTATAGGATATTTTTGAGGATGATTTAGAAAACTTTATTGTTATTGCAAAAGTTGAGTCTATTCATGTTTAAAGATAACCTAATAATTTTATTTTGTTAAGGCTGACAACAAATTGCGCGAAGATTTTTATTGAGTACCCCGCAGTTGGGATTTATACTTCACACCATATCTCATTCTTTAATACAAATTCATAATGTACATATGCCATTATCACAGTGTGAATACTTCGAATTGATGCCTAAACATGTCCCCCACCTGGTTTAAAGTAAGCAGTGCTTAAGATGGCGCTCAAGTTTAAGCATCAGGTCTGCAAAGTAGTAGATAGCCCAAGCAATACTTAAGCAATGCTGCAGGTAGGCAGTCCTTGAGATTCTGCTCAAGCTTAAGCACTGGGTGAGCAAATGGGTACATGGCTGAAGCTATATTTAAGCTATGCTTGAGGTGATCCGTGCTTAAAATAGGCGTGCGAAACCCATTATGTCTTCTGAATTGCATTGGTAAAGGCTACATCGGGGTAGAGTTTGAGAGGTTGGATTTAAGGTTTGTAGATATACCTGTGGGGGGTAATTTGAAATTGTGAAACATTGTCGTAGTCGCCAACTGGATGCCAACAAGACGTTAGTTCTATAAAATGACTTAAAGCCAAGCGTATATGCCAACCCTGAGACGACCATCTGCTAAAGATTGGTTGAAAAACGAAACCAAGCTGTACGTATCCAACAAGAAGCAAACATATTTCCAATTTGCACGAAGTGACTAAACAAATTGTCACAAGCCAACCCAAAACCTCTACTTGAGCCGTATTAAATGAACAGAAAAACCCAATAATCAACCTGGAATTTGTGTAGCTTTAACAGGTGCGAAATGATTCAAACGCAAAGTTCAAGGTTAATATGGCAACTAAAATCTTACATGCAATTAATATTAATTAAACGAAAAGATCTGTCATTAGTATGCTAACTAGAGGACCATATTAGCATCCCATTGGCTGACTATTGAATTCTGACATTGATGCGCAAGCCAATAACCTGAATTGACCCTCTTTCTTGGTTTTGGCAGCTTGAATACCACTAGAAATGTGTCTGAAAAATGTCTTTTGTGTTTGCAGTGTAAGTTGTCTGGCTTATTTGAAACCCCATTTATAAAGAGCATCCATCACTATTAATGGCAGCTGTTTCATTTGTAAGTAAGCTAGGATAAAAAAAAGTCAAGTGTATGCTTTGTCAAGCACGGAGACTTCCGTGCATGGATCTTATTACTCGGTGTCATTTGTATATTGTTTGCAACAGTTCTTCCTGCTGTGACGTCTGTTTTGCAGATCATATTGCCCTAAGGCTCCCTGAATGCGCCAAAGTGGGTTTTTAGAGTTAGTCCCTTTAATCGCTACTTGCAGGCTGAGCCTACAGCTTTCCTAGGCTCCTGTGGTCGTAAAGTGCTTAACGGATTACTCATGGCCTGGATCAACTCTGAAACTACCGACTGATTTAAGACAAAAGGCATGTTGGCTCTTGAATCAAAATGTTTTGTACGACATTTTGATCCAGAGTCAGCACAAAAAATCAGATGAATTCCGCCGGTTTCGTGATGGGCAGATGATGGTTGATGTGATCTGGTAAGGGTTAATATATAATGTAGGCGGAGATTTCACATTAACGGACTAAATTCAAGATGTTCTACAATCAAGTAAGCAATCGACCATCAGAAGACAACAATAATTGGAATTCAGTATATTTAATGTGAAAATCATATTTGAACCGCAGCAATTTGTAACGAAAAGTGATGTCTTAATTAGCCCACAGTGTCTCTTTACAATCGATTCCATTGACTTTGATGGTGTATTGCTGAAAGTAAACTCACAAATATTGTGTGTCAGTGACGTTTGCCACAAGCATTGACAATGCACAAGTCCAATGAAAAAATATTCAGGAATAACATCAGGTAAAAGTGACCTTAAAAATGCGCAATGTAAAAATCCGATAGACACAACACCATGTACATGCTTTTTTGTACAAAGGCATGTATAACATTGCATCAAATTACATTTTTCAAAGTACCCTTACGTGTAATCAGGTATTTGTTGGACAGTTCGACAACATGTGGAGCTGGAGTGAGCTATGATTCACTTACCAGTATGACGTGCATTAACGTCCGTTTTGTGTAGTTTTTTCTATGTTGTTTATATAATTTGTTGCTATCCTGATTTGCTTCAGATGTCAATATTTTTGTGCTATTAAACAAGACATCAAAGATTCTAAAAAACACACTTTCTGCTTTAAAGACATATTATTGACTTCATACTGAGTCAAAAGCTTTTGTCAGTCAGTCTCATTTACGTCTGTTTGGTCAGCGCCAGGGACATAAAAGCGAGTTAATGCAGTCACTGTGAGCATGATAGCCCGGTATGTTTCCTTCCTTATGCCATGCTGAGACACCAAAGAGCATAACGTCAAAGGAGCAAAAGAACAAGGGTATAAAAAAGACGTAGGAGACGAATAGGAAAAAGAATCGGAAGAAGAGGAAGAGAAAGAGAAAGAGAGAGAAGAAAAAGATGAAACGAAAGGAGATAAATAATGAGGAAGAGAAGGTGAGGAAGGAGGAGGCGCAGAGGACGGATAAACAGGAGCAGGAAAAGGAGAACTAAAAACGCAGGAGCAGAAGAGGCCGAAGAAAATGATGATGATGATGATGATGATGATGATGATGATGATGATGATGATGATGATGTCGTATCTATAGTCTAATTTATATCATGCACAGTCATCTCATAATCATAGCATCATGATTTGTATTGTTCTGTGAGTCTTGTATACATTATTGTGCGTCTCCGTGTCTGGAGAACCCCTAGATCCGACAATGTTTTGTACTATTGGGCAATCCAGTCCAAATAAATTCGTTTAAAAATGATGATGATGATGATGATGATGATGATGATGATGATGATGATGATGATGACGATGACGACGACAATGATGATGATGGTGAAGAAAAAGAAGAAGAAAAAGAAGAAGAAGAAGAAGAAGAAGAAGAAGAAGAAGAAGAAGAAGAAGAAGAAGAAGAAGAAGAAGAAGAAGAAGAAGAAGAAGAAGAAGAAGAAGAAGAAGAGTCTTTGTAGGTCAGTCTCCTTTGATGTCCTGACAGGATCATTTCAACGTAAATCCGAAAACGTGCCAATAGTAATAAATTAAAAGCACTGTTTTCTAAAAGGTTCATGGTCTGTTAAAAAAGAAGAAAGTCAATTACGATCGGTATTTTAGAAAATTCGCCAAGACCGGACACAGTTCTTAAATATCTAAGCAAGCTCAACGTAAGACAACAGCCGGTCCTAGCCGACTGCTCAGCCGATCACGAAAATAGGCATAGCAACACCCCCACGAGAAAAAGTGTCAAAAATAAATATCCAAGATATTGATTGCCATTTTAATTTTTGCAGATCATGTTTCTCCCACAAAATTGGGAGGATGGACATTTGATACGTATTTCATCCAGTCATCTGCTGTGCCATCCTGACATACTTTTAAATATTGCCTGCGAACCAACCATCTGCTTCCCAGCAAAATTGGTGCATCCCTGTCAGTACCTTGAGTCGTCCCAAGTCCATCAATATTCACTGGTCTGCTCCGAAAAAAATATCGATGACCGCCGACCTATTAAAAGTCGCCATATATTATATGTGCTGGCTTACTGTTGATATATATGCGTTGCTTGGTCGATGGAATCAATGTAAATTGCGTTCTCAAATGCACAATAAAAAGTGATAAGTGATAACTCACGCGCCAGTGGGACTAACTTGTTAGAGAACACAACAATGTGCATTATAAAGAGTGCTTAGTCCATGTTTAACAAATATAAGGGGAACATTCTGAGCCGTCGATAGACAGATTTTTTAATTTGTCGACCCGGCGTACTGATTTTTTACACACGACCCAACTGATTCGAGGGTTAGGAGGAGTTTGAACTGTATTTATTTCTCATGCCAATCACAAACGATCTAATCTTCACGTACGCAATCGTACATAATTTAATCCCTAATTACTTGCAAAACCTAATTGTAAATATTTCTATTGCAATCGATTCTGCTTGCAAACCTGTTAAACACCTTTCTCTTCTAAATGTCGGAAATATCTATCATTCAACCTTTCATGCTTGATTACGAATAAGCAACCGTTAACTGAACGACTACCTACATAAAATTTGTATCAAGGAGTCTCGTTTGTGTAACTGTGGCGAAGGTGTCGAAGATGTATGGCATTATAGTATTGTATTGTAAACATATTTATTTAAAGAAATGGATCGCATAATAGTTACACAGCAACTGATCTGGAGGTTCTCCAGCACATGCATTGACACACATAGTATGTACACGACAAACAGGACATTACAAGGAGTCTGTTTGTTATTTTTCAACAGTACGATATCCTGCAGTAGCTATGAAAATATTACTATCAATAAATGAAAGGTCTCGACTATGTGATAAATGTATGTACTGCAGAAAAAAAAATTCAACATTCTGTTGATTTGAAAAATCCGTACTACCACTTAGCATTATTTCCAAAAGTCTGTCTCTAACGAGATTAATCAACAAGTTTGGATTTACACCAAGCACGTTGACAACAGCATTCAAGAATTTACGCCTTTGAGGGTTGTAGAGAGGATAATGAAAAAAGAAATGAAATCTTTCATCGATTGAGTGGCCACAGAAACAGGCTGCTGAGGGTACAATATTTACGTTAAAAAGATGTGAGTTTAATTTAGACTGACCCAGGCGGAGTTGGGTCTGAACAATACTTACAAAGCGGTCCCCATGAGAAAAATATGAAGGAATTACTTGCTGGAAAAATAGACGTTTTTTAATTTCAGTTTGAAGTTCGACAGTGAAGGTGATTCTCTTACAGCAGGCAGGAGATCAATGCGAAGTCTGATAAATGATGAGAGAAAAGATGTGTAGAAGCGGTCAGTTCTACATTTTTTATGTTGGAATTCTGTGGTATTTCTTAATATTTACATTTGTTATTTTTGTTAGCATTGAAAGAATAGGAACGGAAGTGTAGTTCATGAGGCAATGGTTACACTAGAGCATCTCGTGCAACCAACGTGCTGCGCAATAATATCCTCTTAACGCACTTTGTCATTATTTAAGCTTCTGCCGAAAGTACTGACGAAGCGTTAGATTCATAGGCCTAAGCATAATGGGAAGACGGTATCAGATGATCAAGAATTGCATATCTACTCGTCAAAACTTGCCTAAATGTTTTCTTTTACCGGTTTTGCAAGCTTTATTGAAATAAGTTGTTGTGTTATTCGGAACTATTTTTTTCCTAGTTTTGTGTTCCAGGAGTTGCCTTGACAACTGATGGCTGATGTAGTAGCCCCGCCTACTTGGCTCCTCCCACTAGAAAACAAAAAGGCAATTTTTTGTAAATTAACAAGCTAAAAACGATTTTAAATCAACTATCAATGATAATACTTACTCTTGTGTCAATAGAAATTGATGTTAAATGTAAATATAAGAATTAAACTTCCTCTCTAGTATAATTACGGGCGCATGGTTGCAGTTTGTGTGACAGGCATTTCTTTTTCTCAGAAATGCCTGTCACACAAACTGCAACCATGCGCCCGTAATTATACTAGAGAGGAAGTTTAATTCTTAAATGGACGACGAGCATGTAAAAGAACGCAGTTAGGTACAAGGTCATACTGATATTGTAGAGAAAGTTTGTTATTTTGTATAGAAATACTAATTTAAAGAGTTTTTCCGGGTGGGACTGGCTCCCAGCCACCTTCTGTCAATAGACAGACACTGTGAGTACCAGATGCCTCAGGATTATTAATGATTTCAAAAAAAAAAAACGAAAAAAAAAAGAAAACAAAAAAACCCCCCAAAAACCAAAAACAAAAACAAAAACAAAACAAAAACAAAAACAAAAACAAAAACAAAAACAAAAACAAAAACAAAACAAAACAAAACAAAACAAAACCCCACGTACCTTCGGCAAATAGTCTGATATCGCAGGTAATATCATCAACAATGTCATTTATGTAACCTAGGAACAGAAAAGGGTAAACTAGGAACAGGAGAGAATATTGCTTGTCATCAGTAGATTATTGATAGAAACGTCTTTCTTGCAATTATTTCTTAATTTTGATCTGGCTATACAAGAATTTATTGAAACATGTTGCAGATTTAGCACTTAAAAATAGGACAGATAACCCACAATATGGAATCAAACATATAGCGTGCATTATACATTGTGAAACTCAGTCTATAACGCCCAACTGTCTGTTTTTGTTCTGTTTTGTCACTCTTTCTTTATCATCATACCTCGGCAAGGTCATTTACCTAGCCTGGAATTGTGATATTTCGCTATCTTGACTCCCATCGTCCTTCCCAAGAGGAATTCATATGGAGCTGTACCCCTTCTTTCCAATTGCCAAATGAAAATATATTTAAACCAAATCAATACCAATCACAAAAAGTAATTGGTGAGCCTATTCCTGGGTTAACAAAATATACAAAACCGGTTAGTAAATGTTACAAAAACACAATTATCTGACAGATCTTAGGAACGGCCCATGAATATCATCAATTTCACAAGCAGACTGCAAGTTCGCAAGGGATAGGCGGTCAAAGGTGGTATACCCTTTTAATATTGCAATAAAATAATGATTAAGCAATCACAAATTAAAAGTGCTATTATCATGATTATCACTGGATATTAACAAGATGACCAGAAAGACTTTCATTATTTGTCCAATAAATTTTGCTGACAGATTTATGCTTCAAATAAAAACCAAAAGGGAAACAGCAAATTTTTTTCTCTAAAGTCTCTTCTCCTAATATAAGTTAAATGGTGTACTCATCATTTTCAATGCCGGAGAGTACTCTTTCTAGAACAGAGAGGGGAGTGAAAAAGTATACTCTGTGTACGGTCCTGAAAGTGATGAAAATGTTGATCCATCCTTTACACATTATAGGAACCCACCTGGGGGGGGGGGTACTTCAACAATAGTGGTAGGTACATAGGCTACGCGGGAATGACCCCCTGTATTAGGCCACATGTAGAGCTTTGACCCCCATTTTATGAACTCGGGTTCGAATATTGACCCCTCTTTTTACAAACGCGAGACAAATTACTGGATTTTCTTCGTGCAAAGGTTGAAAAAATGCTGATTCTGACCGATTTTTGTATTGTAATTCTGGAAAATGACCATTGCTTTAATGAAAATATCGAATTTTGGCAAAATGTAGAATTTTGAGCACCTACTTTTGGGTAAAAATCGCATGTAGAAGATCATGAAGATATGGCTTTACCCTTCCAAGACCAAGTAACCCCCCCTCCCCCGGGACCTGTGCACAGCAGCAGTTTTGTGACTCAAAGCATGCAAACGGTGAAAAGAGATGGTGTTGCAACCAGAAGACTCCTATATAACAGTGATGCCATACATTTCAAACGCTTAGACCATACTTACTACATTCCGAAAGTCCGATTTCAAAGGTACATGTTGGGCATTTGATTATCAGAAAAATCACATTTCAAAGTTTCAGAAGGCCGCCATCGGGCGAAAAGATGAAAACAAGACATTTGTGGGCGCGACGATTTCACAGCCTGAATGGCACAAACGTCTGCATTTTTTTAAGAAAAAAAGGGAAGAGCTTCAATGATGCTAGGGTCTTTGCCTTACTGGATTACAAAATTTAGCTAATTTAGTACATTTAGGTTTGTTTCACTTCTTTGCATTTTGAATCGCGGCATTCCGACTGATATTATTGTTATATGATCGAGACTAACTTCAACTGACACAGCCTGATTGCAACTGTAATCTGGCTGCTGCTTCAGAGATTTGACTCGACAATGTCGTCGTGATAAACGTTGCACATGAGACCTATCAGCGTACCTCCAAGGAATTAGCTTTCATTGGCGCGGTATAAGTGGCTGATCCGCATCATGAAAGTACCTGACCGACATACAAGGACTAAAAATAAATTTAAAATTGTAAAGGTAATGAATTGAATGTGAAATATGGGCATGAACATTATTCCATGCTATTAACTAGCAATTAGTTACTTCGCCCTGCCAATCAACTTTAGTCGTACTGTGAAAGGCTACACACAATGTCAAGTCAGTAGTTGTGCGCTTTTGGCATTTTAAAAACTATGGACTGAATAACAACTTTGATGATAACAGCCAGCTATTCTGGAGTCACATATGTTTGCTTCCTGTTTTTCAGCAACAGCAGCGCTTGTAGACCGCAACTTTATCGATAAACCATAAATTAGAAACTATATTTTTCTCTGGTCACAACAAAAAACAAACTTATTTTTGAAAACATGCACTTTAAAATGACCTCAGACTTCAAGTCTTCAGAAAAAAAACTGTGTTTTGTATCCATACAGTTCCAGGGGAAAAAAGAACAATACAGGCCAATCAACCTCCCTTGGAGCGCTTTGGTTGCAAGCACCAAGAGCGCGCCGAGAAGACCTGTTGACTGTTGAATCTGTAACTAAACATTGAAAATTGCTACCAGTATCATGTCAACTCTATCATTCAAGTGAGGCACGTAGAATGTTTTTATTTTCTGCGCGAAAACTGCTTGAAATTATTTGGGTTAGAGTCAGACTGGGTCATTAATTTTCCTTGGCATTCCATGCCAAGAGAAGCTGCTGACGTTTGGGACATCCCATCTGTTGTATCTCTACGATTCTCATTGAAGCTATTTTCATTTAATGACAAAACTAAGAGAAGGCATTTCAGCAGACGTCATTTTGTAGGGGGGGGGGGGCTTTTAGTACGTTTGAACGGGAAGAATTGGACGCATTTGTCAGAAAACCTAATTTACCATCAACATTTCCGTAAACTCAAAAATCTGGAATGAAGTATGGTAGCTGCCCGCAACATACGTGACACAGCACAGAACCAGATTTGTCGACGGAATTAAAAAATGCCGACACAGAGGATGAACATTTCACATGATTATGTATTTTCGATACAGTGTATAATGTCACTAATCAATGACAAACTTTTTGGTTCTATCTATCTGTCATTTATGCCGAAGAAAATACTTCATAAGGGGATTCCAACCTGACATTTTTTGTTGAATAAGTGCGCACTTTTGAAAGTGTGTATAAAGCAGGAAATCTTTTGATAAAAAGAGTGTGTTTTACGATGACCAATATTTTTGTTTTCCTCCAATCCACAAGTGTATTGATTAGAGATAATACGGAGCCTGGTTTGCCTTGTAGAAAAGTGGAAATAATACCTTAAATCAGATCCTTCATCTTATAAAGTCCACTTACAAAAAGCTGGTGACATACTCTTGCTATATATGTAATCTTGTTAAAAAAACAAAAAACAGACTTTTGAGTCAAAACCCTGGATTTTTACAATATTCTCTCTTTAGGTATCTCAGAATCAGTTTATGCGGATGCGTCTTAGCATCTACACAAACATGGACACACAATAAATTCTTTAACACAATGCGACATGAAATATTATTTTGTGTATTTTTTTTCTCAGGACATATCGTGCCCATCAAACTTAATCATGATTTTTTTTCCACGGCAAAGAAATTGCCATGCTAAATCAATAATTTAGTTTTTCAGGGGTCTGGGATTGCAGAGATTACAACCGTTAGTTTTACCCGTCCCTTCTTCCTGCCAACACAACGTCACTGAAACATATCAACATCTTGCACGCAAGGCTCAGGCGAACTCAATATTACGATTTTACGTGTCTCAGTGATCTTGATCTTGATCTTGATTGTCCTTGGCCAGCAGAAGTCACGTGGAATTTGTTAACAGTTGAATCAGAAGATCATATGCACAAAATGTGTTTCCTTTGCATGTTAATTCTTTTCTTGCTAATGGCCTTATAACGATTCTAGATTCACATTGATCGTAAAAGGGCCTTTGGTGCAAGCACCAACATTTCAATGTTTCCAATTTAAAGAAAACAGTTCAGGTCTACAGTTCTCATCGCGCCCAGGAAAGCTGTTGACTGAGTGTACGACCTAGCGTTGAAAAGGTAAACAGAATGTGTGCTGAGAGCAACCAGGCTTTTCCGGAAACCCTGGTTTGGTATTTTCATATCAGCAGCATTATCATTATACATGGTAGAAATTATTACCTCATGGGACAAATGTTGGCACAAAAGCATTTTTTTTGTAGATAATTTCGATTGCCGAGGCCGAAATCGGTTGACTTAATTACAATATATCGATTTAAACGCGATTTTAGGAAGTACACAACCTAAACTTTAAAAATCGGTTTCAATTAGACTAAAATATTATTGCTGCTTATTTTTTTTAATTTTGTAATTTCAAATTTAATTTAAACATCCTGTGAACTAAAACTTAAACTACGACCCTCATCCAAAATTCCAAATACCCTTTTGCTGCCGAAAGTGTCACCTCGGTGTACCATACGAAAATAAAGTTTCTTCTTTTTCGTGTTTGCGCTGTATATTTTTCTTGTTTTTCAATTAAAAAAAAAAAAGAAAAATAACCAAGGAGAATTCAAGTTTTTAAATCAAGCAGTTCAAATTCAATTCCTAACACTGACAGAGACTTCATTATTTTTAATAGCCTAATCCAAATGTGTACATTTAGAAAATATATAGTTTATATGACCTCAAGTGAGAAGTCTAGTGTTTATGAAGCCATGCTTTGGTGCAAAGTCCTATCGTCTGAGGAAAATGCTTGAGAAGAGTGCCACGCCCATTATCCGAATTTAAGATATCTTAAATGAATTAAGGATGTCTATAATTGGTTTTTACATATTTGCAATTGAATTACAAATGTCTATAATTTGGTGGTCATCATTAATTCGATTTTCGAATAGGTATAATTCATTTTTCGATATAACTTTACATATCAAAATAAATGCATCTGTAAAAATATCAAAGGTTGATTTATAGATATCTTTAAAGATGCCAAATTTGATTACCTTGAAAAAAACCATGCTGCCTTCTTGCATACATTTTTGGCATCTAAATTTGGCGCACATTGCCTTTAATATGGCCGAGAGAAAAGACTGGGAGGCCAAATTGGACTGACATGTGATGTCATTTATGATGTCAAAACCTGAAGGCAATAAATCCTACAGATGTCACATAACTACCAGTCATACCTGATCATGCAATCACACTCCTTACAACATGAATTTTTTGGAAGCTGCGGAATTATAATTGAAAATCACATTGTCTGCTATTATATTCACACATCAGAACTTGGTGTACTGATATTTGCTTCCATCAGGCAGGACAGATACCAATATGATCACTATTGGGCGATTGATGTTGAGCAGTGATTGAGAAGCAGGCTGGGTATCACACTATCAGAATATGTGCAATATCGGGCCATGGTTTTTTTTCAAGGTACTAAAAGTCGGTCAGCTTTATAAATATCTATAATTTAGTTTTAGAAATCTAAAATTAAATTTTAAATATCCAAAATGAATTTTAGGCATTTATATATATATATATATATATATATATATATATATATATATATATATATATATATATATATATATATATATAGATAGATAGATAGATAGATAGATAGATAGATAGATAGATAGATCGAACATAGATAGATAGATAGATACATAGAAAGACAGGCAGGCAGCCGGCCAGATAGATAAATAGATGGATAGATCGATAGATAGACAGACAGATAGATAGACAAACACACAGGCAGGCAGTCAGACAGACAGACAGACAGACAGACAGACAGACAGACAGACAGACAGATAGATAGATAGATAGATAGATAGATAGATAGATAGATAGATAGATAGAAATGACTTTTAGATGTCTATAGTTCAATTAAGATTATCTGAATATACGTTCTGTAAATCGCCATACCATTAGATATCAAAAATGGAATAATAGGTAACTAAAAGTGAATTTTAGATATTTGTAATTCTAATTATAGGTATATAAAGTTCGGATTAAATGTTGAAACGGCTTGCCGTAGAAAAGTATATACATGGCGCTGAACCTGCGAAAATCTTTATATATATATATATATATATATATAGTATAAATTATTTTATTCAACTGTCACGATTTTCAGTAATAAAATATAAGTTACTTAAAATCGTTGAATAAAACGACAAATTGATAAATTTATATTCTTTACTCTAGTTTCACCTACATTTTGTCGTGTCTATCATCTCTTGAACCATTGTCTACTGAAAATTCCCTGGTGTCAATATAGAATGCTGTCTTATCAAGGAGGCTACAAAAAAGGTTTGTCGTCTCCTGGGTTTGAATCATATGTTGTTTTCCAACCTGCAATTCTCATAAAATGGCTCCTTCCCCGAGTATAACGCAAAGGTTGGTAAATACACCCTCCAGCCCCTTTGGCCATGTGGTATAAATGTCACGAAAGAGTGAACAAGTTGATGTTTACAACGACATGAAAATGGAAATGCAACATGTGGAAAATAAGTATTAGATAATTAGTCGAGCCTGCGCATTCTATTCAATCCTCTTAAAATAAAACAGCACTCAATTATTTACAACAAAACAAATGCATATTCCTAACAACCTATTGAAAAAATACAGGCCAACAACACGGGACATGCATGTTGACTCAGTACTTCCAAATGTATATAGGTTAGACAGTGAAAGGTTAGCTTATGAAGTGAAGAGAGTTCGGGCTACGAAATAAGGTAATGACTACCAGGAAGTGGTTCTGGATGGAAGGACCCAAATATAATTATTGAAGTGGAAATAATGCTAGAATTTGCAAGATCAATAATCATAAAATATTCAAAAACAAGGGCCTTTCATTATTTATATTGACTTCAGTTTGTAGAAGTACATTGTATTTAAAAATGAACTGAAACCGCCTCGATTGTCAACTGAATCTATATTATTTCAGCCTATGTCTTGCGTTAAATAATTTAAACATTTTTGCATCAATTGAGTGAGTACATTGAGACACTTAATAGGAGGTTCTCAAGATGTATACACGCAGAGCAAGAGCCGAACCAGTGATAATTAGAACAGTTAGTAAAGCAATATTGATATCAGAACCTTGTAAAGTATATTCATGAATAATGTCAATATAATCAGTAAGACACTAAAATCGACAGCACTGAATCAATGTTGCATAACAGACACGACACGAAGCGAATCTGATGTCAAATCAAATTAAAAATACAATACGGCCATCGTTCAGTAAATACATCCTCTCGGACCAGAAATAAATTTCCGAAAAGAATCAATATTGAACCAGTTTATGTCTGATTGCACACTACTCAATGAACGTTAGAGATGGGACAAAAGAGTGTATCGTCAAAAACAAAAGTTGATCAAACTTCTTAATAGGTAATTTCTGGATAATAACTAAAGAACCATTTTATCTACAAATTGAAAAAAGTGGAATTTCAGACCCAGCTGGCAACACTTGGAGGAGTTCATTTGCATAAATGGCCATTTGCTTAAGTTTGAAATGGATGTATCGTCATGCAAGTAAGTAAAATTATGCAAATGATCCCCCTGAAAGGCTACTATAAATAGAATTTGAAGACCTAGCTAAGCAGTTTCTTACAGGCATGAAAATACAACGCGTATATTTGGTCTTAGCTCTTTCAGTGTCAACTGCAAGTAAAGCTGAACTACTTCAAGGGAACTGCTTTAAATTATGAAAAGTGTGCTCTAGATTCAGGATCCTTGTGAACAGACCTGTCATTTAGATAGCAACGTGCCCGTAGTTAGGTAGAATATAATAGTTGAGGTGAGAACCTTTCCTCGGCGCTCTTTTGGCGTATTGTAGTTGGCCTTAGGGCAGAAGGAGGAAACCCATGAGGCTTATACATGTTGTCCTTCCAAGCTGAGTGGCCACCGGACCAAAAATTTGTATCAAAAAATTTTACTGAACTACGGTTGACGTTTTAAATTACTGGTTGTAAAAATGTACATCTTGAGACTTTTTATGCCAAAATGCTGTTAGGACGGTGGCGTTATGGACATACTAGACGGTGGCGTTATGGACATACTAGACGGTGGCGTTATGGACATACTAAACGGTGGCGTTATGGACATACTAGACGGTGGCGTTATGGACATACTCGGGTCATTTTTTCCATACATTTGATCCATGCAAGGTGTTGGAAAATTTATCCTTAATTACCTCCGAAATCTTGCATTTGTCTGGTGTTATAACAATGGATTGATAAAACTTGAGTGAATAATGTTCCGAGTACAAAAGGAACTAAAACTAAATGGGAATTTGACTTCATACGTCGGTTAACCTGGTAATTACATGTTCCAGCTTTGAAATTTTAAAATTTGAAATTTTTTTACATTTGAACCAATGTACTTACTATATTTGGAAATTCAAACACTTTTCTTTTTGAAATACTCTTAGTTTATCTCCTTTAAAACAACATCATGTCTTTAACTACATGCCTAAAACACATCGAATTATATAATTATGTTGTTTAGATTCTTATTGATGGTCATTTTAGGCCTAGAGGGCTTTTCTGATGGATTGATGTTGGTGTTGGTGTCGCTTTGTGGACTTATATGGATGATGATCATTGTTGAGATGGTGGTTGCAAGTAGTACCTTTTTAAATACTGAATTTTATTGAAATTTTCAACAAGTTAAGAACCTCCATTTACAAATTCTCTGATGTGCTGCAAATTTTGGTCCCTTTTCATAAATTGTATGGTCCTGTATATGCATGAATTGTGCAACTGTTCAAGCCAATTTACTGAAATGGGCCTATAATTTCAAACAAAACTTTTTGCATTCTGTCATGTGAAAACTAGATAAAGTTTTTTTCCCCCTATGGACCTTTGCACTTACGTTTTGGTCTCTTTTGGGTAAATACGAACTATAAATTTATATGTTTCAACTATACATACCAAGGAACATTGCCTTTGGTCGGAATTGACTTGGATTTGTTTCGTTAGGACTACGGTTTGGATATGGTAATGACACTGTCTAATTATCACAGATAGACTTGTTAATCCAGTTAAATTATCAGGTTTGTGCTATATGTGCATCAAAGGAAATAAAATTAATGGGTGCTGAATTCGAAATTGTGTTACTACTAAGGAAACCTGAATATTGAATATCTTCAAAGTTACTTTACATGTAGACAGAGCTGTCATTAATTACATTTCTTAGGTTTCTGCTATAGTGTATCTGTGTCTTTTCATCCAGAACCACTTTCCTGGTAGTCATAACCCCATCCCGTAGTCCAACCTCTACACTCTATAAGCTAACCTGATACTGTCTAACCTTTACATGTATGGTAGTGCTATTGTCGCGTTCTTTTGCAGAATTTTGACAAAGGCTGTGTTAGGCCAAATAAATTAAAGGGGGTTCAGAGGGTAACTACTAAAACATGTTTCGGAGCGTGTACCCACATATGTCTCTCTGAGTAAATGTCTCTGTGAGTAAATGCTGTCAAAGTTCAGCAGTTTTGGCATTAAGTGAATGTGTACTTAGGCATGTCGAATAAAATGAAAGTCATTAGCATTTAAGTTAAGAACATATCATCAAATGTAATCTTTCTGAAAAAGGATAAAGTGCAATTAGGCAAACGTGTAACTGTCGTTGGTCAGCTGCTTGCTACCTATAGCCCCTGGGGGTTTAACCTGACAGAAAACAAGTAAGCCTTAAATGTTTGAAAGGTAAATGTTAAGGCAGAATTATGGCAAAAGGTAAAATTATTTAGCAAAACAGGCAAGCATAAAGTCCCTTGTATCATTGAAGCAGACACATTTTAACAATCTGTGGATAATTAGGGAACAATTTGTAAAACATATTTTATCAAAAGTATATCTTTTAATCCTCTTGACTTAAATTTATTGTAAATAAATTTGGACTTAAAGTCCTGAAGTTAAGATCAAATACGACCAAATCTCACAATTTGTGAAAAAATGTGTTATGTCGAATAGCGTCCGAAATAACATGTCAGAGAAAGGATATTTAAGTACTTCAAAGTAAAACTCATCAATTTTGTGATAGACTCAAATGCAAAACCTGTCATTACTGACCCAAATATGCAAGTCAAGAAACACATCTCTGAGATCATCTGAATTGTCACTTTACAAAGGGATATCTTTTGCGTAAATCACGTTGGCAATTTTACTATAATTTTGCACAATTATTACAAACGATGTCATCAATATACCTTGCCTTGTTTGATAATTTTGTAGCTATTCGAAAGGCCCTTTTCATCAATTTATCCATATAAATAAATTGAAGCTAGTTTAAATATTAATCAGCAACTAACCGGGAGCAGTTGCTACCCACTGGAATGCCTTCAATTTGGTGAATATCCAGCCGTCCGCATTAAACAAAAGGACTATCCAAAAGAAATTTTATAGCATCTATCAAAGTTTCAACATTGTTAGATTCAACGTTACTTTTTGAATATTTGTCACGCAACCAATATGCTTTCTATGAATATGAATTAATTCTGATGTATGGTTTACCATTTTGCTGATTAATTCTGAAAGAGAACTTTTGACTTATCTGTGGGTAGACTCGTGTACATGGTAGAAAAATCAAAGCATTTGATATTTGTAGCTTTTAAATCTTTGATTTCAGATACAAACTCGGAAGAGTTGTTAATACTCCAAAAGATATTTATTTCACGGTTTCTTAAAATAGCATTACAGTATTTACGGAGGTATTTTCCAATTGCAGTCAAACACAGTGTTACTTTCTTTGACAGTTGTTTTGTTGTACATTTCGAATTGCCAGCCATGAATCTTGATTTGAAAGGGTTTTTATGTAATTTGATAATCTAGAACAAGAATGGATTAGAGGAGTTCTCTTCAGAAATTTAGATATTAAAATTTCATTTCATCTCATCCTTATGTGTATCGATCAAATTCTTAATGGATTGTATGTGTAATTTGTATACATCATTTCCTCTCATGTCTGAAATATTGTTTATGCTAAGTTAATTTCTCAAAACATCCAGCTAATATTTTTTGCAGATAATCTCAAAATTGTTACCCGCCTTATCAATGTTAGTGATTATAAATATTTCTTGCAGTTCTTTGACTGCTTTTGAAACCTTATGCTGCTTTAAATTTACCGTACTGAAATTCTTAATGTGGGATTTGTACCCATAAATTCTATTTCTAATGAACCTTTTCCAATTTCCGAAATTCTATTTTTTAAAAGGTAATAAAATAATATTCGGCTTAGAAATCCTTTTGTAGACATCTGCTTTACGAAACCACGGAGACAAACTGCACATTATGGCTCTGTTAGATGAACTTCCCATCTAAAACACATTCAAAAGCCACAAAATCAAAGCACATCGATAACGATAGTATACGAAATAAAGCCGCAACATTGCTCCTTCCTGTCAAAGAAATATAAGGCGTATAAAGTGAGAATATTTGACGCACATATAGCAGCTTTTGGTTAAAGTAAATTGGTATGGTTAGCTTTAAACGCGATTTTCTGAGAACTTCATTTTTGTTTCTTCAATGCATTTTAATACCATTGACTTCAAACAAACGGCTATGGCTATCAGGAGGAAAACATCCAATTCAGGATCGGCTCCTTTCATTTCTGCACACAACTGTCTTATCTGAGATATTTTCTGAGATATTTGGGGCACAATGAATCGAGAAAGTGTTAGTTTTGAAACCAACTTGTGGATTATTTTACCGAGGACCATTTTGGGAAAAATGGGAAAAAACTGTTCCTGTATATCATTATAAGCTTCATATTTGCATAGCTTTCTAAAGTTCTGTATAAATTTTTGTCAGAAAACACCCAATAAATAAATAAATAAATAAATAAATAAATAAATAAATAAATAAATGAACAAATAAATAAATAAATCAATCAATCAATCAATCAATCAATCAATAAATAAATGAACGAATGAATGAATGAATGCATGAATAAACAAATAAATAAATAAATAAATAAATAAATAAATAAGATAAATAAATAACTAATAAATAAATAAATTAACGAATGAAAAACTAATGAAATGTGAATTAATGTAATCTCATTTTAGGGACGTAGACATGTTATCTCAATGGGAAACGTGCTATTTTCAATTCCCTGCTATTCTATAGGTCTGTTCCTTCAAAATATATGTTGGATCGGTTTGCTGGTCTGAAAGCAAACCTTATGGGACAAGCCGCTATGAAACTTGAGATGTTACAGGCATAGGGTAGCTTCAATAATCTACTGGTTGTTGTAGCTCATGTAATTTAAAGGTTCTTGAAGCTTAGGAACTTGAGAAAGGAATGTTTCTCATGTTGCAAAAATGTTGGCTTCCCTCTGAGAAAGACTGAGCCACTCTGACATAGACGGACTCTTTGTTTGATTTTCTTCATGGAGATTCTTTGATCACACTGCATCACTGCTGATTCTTATGATGTTTGGATGGTGCAATGCAAAATCAACACGGCATAAAATGTTGACTCATTGGCACATATTGGCACTAATTTGGCAAATTGACGAGGATAGCGTATTAGACTTGATTGAATTAGTATACAACCGAGGAAACGTAGCATTTAATATTCCACAGCAATATGAGTAAATCTAGAAAGAGGCATGAGCAAGAGTGAAATCAGGCAGTACTGGCATAACTGTTCAGGAAACTTGTTTGCGATCCAGAACTCAAAAAATCTATACTCGATCTTAACCCTCATATTTATGGAAAGATATGAGAATGATACAGATGCATTTCGTGCTATGGACAACAATGGTGCTACCTGCTGCATATCAATCCTGGGCTGCTCGACAATCTTTTCTCTTTACGCCATCTCGGGCGCTCTGCTTTTGGGATTAAATCCAATTGAATGGGGCGTATCCAACAAGAATAAAATCCAGCTATGACCAAATCCAAAAGTATTTACATGTAGTCACTTGGGGGGGGGGGGGCAAAATCTACATATGCACTCTTTAGATATAATCCAAATTTGATTTAATACCACGGATTTGATGCACGACAACACTCCTGATCCTCCTTCATCATTCCTCAGTGTTCTACCCAGTGGACCATGCTCTGCTTTCGTCATGGATCCAATATCTTGCCAGGACTGGTTCCGGTCTTCAGTGGGACGAGTATAGTGGGACAATATCAAAACATACAGAAATTTGAAACGTTGTCCGTTAATGAGAGAACAGATACGTGATTACTTAAATAATTCCTGAGAGCTGTATGATCCTTTAGTGTAAAGTATCAAACAGATACAAAAGTTAAGGTTTTAAAAGGCTTTTGAAAATATTTCAGTTTCAGACAAGAAACAAATGTTTCAGTTTTAAAAGGCTTTTTGCGATATATCCAAACTTTTATAATAAAGTATTTTTTTCAGTTTTCGTCATATTTATACAGCCACACATTACAAAGTTTTTGTATCAAATTTAAGTTCCTCACCATTGTGCTGGCAACGAGGATAACGTGAATTACGATGCTTAAACACAACATATATTTATGGTTTTTAACCTTATTAATTATAAATTAAATGCTAGAAAACGAAAAGTGAATCTCCAAAGGAGCGGTCGTTATCTGAATTAAAGGGGCACCTCAAAGACTGTATAATTATGAGCCTTCCAATTTATAGTATACAGACATGAACCCTGACTTTTGATGAGAATATATTCCAACATGGCTTGTCTTTCCATTTGTATGCTGATCATTCATTTGTGACGTCCGGAAAGGAAAGGCTTTTCACTTCCATTTGCTGTGGATAATCAGTTGTAGAGATTGCAAAGGTCAAGAAAGAAAACTGTGTCAACGATATGCGAATGTGGATGCATCGTGCAAAATAAAGCGTGATCTAACTGAAAATGAGTTCGTCAACATGTATTCTTCATTTTCACAATACAAATATTCGCAAATTACAGTCACTAAATGTGTGAAATGAAAACATCACTGTTACAGGCGCCACTACACTTTGTTATTATTATTTTTTACTTTTAGACTAACGTGTGTGTAATAATAGGAAGGCTGTTTCTCAGAGTACGCGTTTTTGATCTGCATAATATGTTTAGAATGTGAAAATAGTTACATTTTGACTCTGTTTCAATCATAGTGCGTGCACTTATCATAGCGGGTCTTGCCCAGTTCAATGCCTCGCTGCCGGTAATGACAAAGAATTTACCGAGCATGTCCAGAATTGAGAATTTCACAACCCTGAACAGAAGGTGAAGCTAAATACAGGGGACTCTTTGTTTACAAAAGCTGGCATGAGCCAGTGATTACTTTTACTGTGAATAGTCAGGGCAGCTGCACACATTCTGATTTTTCCTGAAGACTTTTTAAGCGGTAACTCCATCCACTGACGTTCAATGAAGACTATTCTGATATTAAAACTAACACTTTTACTGATTGCTGGAATTTTAAGATACTTCGAATAAGGCCTTAAATCTTCATTTTAATGATTATATTCAGATTATGCATATCAACGTTTTGTTGAACGCCTCTATGGCAACATATCTCCCTTTATGGGCTTCAGTGCTGATGTATGTATGTATGTATGTATGTATATCTATCTATCTATCTATCTATCTATCTATCTATCTATCTATCTATCTATCTATCTATCTATCTATCTATCTCTCTCTCTCTCTCTCTCTCTCTCTCTATATATATATATATATATATATACTGAACCCCAATGAAAAGTATCCACATAAAAAAATTAACACATTAATTTTGTAAGTTACTAAGTACTGTGTGTGCATATATGCATGGTTTGGAGCCTACATCAGGGTCATTCAGGACAACTTTTTAACTTTTGCTGGGTTGTTACATAATGCATGTGACTTTTGTGCACCGAATATGGCTTCTGACCACCACTCCTATTGGATGGCTAAAATGACCTGATGTTTTCAGTGGCTTTAAAAAGGGATGTTCAGCCAAGAAAAAAGCCAGTGGTCTCAGGTGTGTTGAGGCGATCATGCCGCGTCTGAGCCAAGGTCAAAGACACCATGCTTTGGGGCTTGCAGAGGGTGGAGTCCCAATCACTCAAATCGCACAAAGAATGGGGTGTACTCGGCGCACCATCCAACGACTAATTGAACGGCAACAAGAAACTGGATCCGTAGATGATCGGCCTAGGCCTGGCCGAGAAAGAGTGACAACACCTGGCCAAGACCGTCACATCCGGCTGATGCACCTGCGAGACCGTTTCCGTACAGCAGCCCAAACAGCCCGTGAGACTCAAGGGGTGAATCACCGTCCTGTCAGTAGTTCTACTGTGGAGAGGCGACTGAGGAGCAGTGGCCTAACAGCCAGAAGACCTTACAGGGGTAACCTGCTGACCCAACCCAGAAGAGAAAGACGACTGCAGTGGTGTAGAGCACACTCCAGGTGGACTCGCCAGCAGTGGAATACCGTCTTTTTTACTGACGAGTCCCGTTTTTGTGTCAGCAGAGCAGATGGCAGAGAACGTGTGTGGCGCCGGACTGGGGAGAGATATGCAGATGCCTGTGTCCGTCAGGCAGATCGATGGGGTGGACCCTCTGTCATGGTGTGGGCAGGCATCAGCAACCGCTACCGGACACCCCTAGTGGTCATTCAAGGGATCCTCAATGCTAGGCGGTACATTGATGAGGTGCTGGAGCCGCACATGGTCCCATTTATGGAGCAGCATCAAGATCTGGCGATCTTTCAGCAGGACAATGCACGTGCACACTCTGCAAGATTAACAATGATCTTTCTCAATGAGAACAACATCAATGTCATGGAATGGCCAGCGTTCTCACCCGATCTGAGCCCTATTGAACATTTGTGGGATCAGTTAGGCCAAGGTATTCAACGGAGGACACCTAGGCCTACTACCCGAAACCAGCTGATCCAAGCTCTGCAGGAAGAATGGAATAATGTTCCCCAACACAGAATTCAAACCCTGGTCAGCAGTATGCGCCGCAGATGTATAGCATGTGTTGATGCTCGAGGTGGCCACATCCCATATTGAACAGAAAAATTTGTGTGACGTTCAATTAGGGCAGTTAATGACATTTTTTGCCTGTAAGTGACGTTAATGTCGGTAGAGCGTGACATTATTTTTACGCCAGAAAAGTGAATGCTTTGTTAAATTCTAAGCACGTCTAGGTATGAAATGTTTCAAGTATAAACAATAAAATACTTCAAAATTGGCATGTGGATACTTTTCATTGGGTTTCAGTATATATATATATATATATATATATATATATATATATTTGTCACTAGTATATTCTTTTGTTTTACCTGGACAACGCAAGAAGTGAATCACGTTCTAAAGGACAACACTCCCTTTTTGTTGAATGTCTATGTTCAAAAACCATGTGCATAAACCACAATCCAATCCAGGTTATTGATAATATATTGCACAAAAAGATCAATTTCGTGAGTTTTTTTAAAGTTTTAGTTTAGTTTTTATTATTTCTATTTCTTTTTGAAGAATCTCTATTCATTTGTTCAGTGACCGTGGTAAAAGGACAAAGAAATCAAAACATATATGTATGTATAATTATATATATATATATATATATATATATATATATGTATGTGTGTGTGTGTGTGTGTGTGTGTGTGTGTGTGTGTGTGCGTAGACTTAAAATAGGACTATATTTATGGAATACTGTCTGTGTCTGAACAGAAGTAAAAAAAGTTGTGATCCAGCCAAGCCCGGGGTAAATGCCATTTAGATAAGATCAGATAACAAAACTTTTTTTTAATTCAATTAAAATTATCTCAGACTTTGAAGTTGAAAATTTACGACACAATCTAGGGCCCTACTGCTCTTTTGAAAACAGATAAGGTAGGAGGGTTACTTCAGGTCATTAGTATGTACCCTTTCTAGCTGGATAGTTTACGTTAGTCTAACCACTTGCCAGTGTACAACTGAAGTACACACAAACTGGGACATCATATTCAGCCCCAATGATTGTAAAATAAACACTTACAGCTAGACCACCTGTCCAAACCTACAGAATTCCTAAAACGCACTGTCACAATGGACATGTTTGACAAGAAATGCAAGAGAAACCTCATACTAAGACCTACTTCTCAATGTGAAAACAATAAATTTCTATTTTGCTGCCGACTCTGAGCTAATGTTTTAAAAGGATGAATCATGTTTGAGACATTTGAGTAAATACTGTCAATTTTGAGTACTTTTTGACATTGAGTAAATGTGCACTTAAGCACGTCACAAAAGAGTTGAAGTCATTAGCATTTAAGTAAAGAAAACATAATAATCAAAATATAATTTTTCTTAACCAGATTCTAAGTGTAATTAGGCAAACTCGTACTGTGGTAAGCCGCTGCTTGCTACCAATAACCCCCAGGGTTTAATTACTTGACAGAAAACATGCCAGCCTAAAATGTCTGGAAGGTGACTATTTGAACAGAATGATGTCAAAAGATAAATTAAGTAGCAAAACAGGCAAGTCTAAAATCTGTAAAATTATTGAAGCCAAACATAAATTATCTGTCGATATTTACAGGAAAATTTGTAGAAATATTTGATCAAAAGTACATCTTTGAATCCTCTTGACTCAAATTTGTTGTGAATAAATTTGTTTCTAGATGCAAAGTTCTGAAATGTAGAGCAAAATACGACCATATCTCACAATTTTTGTCACAAAAATATATTTTGTCCAATAGCATCCAAAATATTACTGTCAGGGAAAGGATATTTAACTTAAACTCATCAATTTTGTCATTAGTGACCCAAATATCCAAGTCAAGAAACACATCTCTTAGATCATCTGAATGAATACTTTACAAAGGGATATCTTTTGCGTAAATTTTTTTGGCAATTTCACTGAAATTTTTCACTTTTACACAAGCAATGTCATCAATATACCTTGCGTTGTTTGACAATTTTGTAGCTATTCGAAAGGCCTTTTTATTTATTTATCCATATACCTAAATTCAAGCCAGGTTAAATACAAATCAGCAAGGACCGGGGAACAGTGGCTCCTTATTGGAAGGCTTCTTATTCGTAGAAAAACCAGTGATCCACATTGAACAAAACTATTATCCAGAAGAAATTTTATAGTATGTATCAACGTTTCAACTGTGTAAGATTTAGCGTTACTTTTTAAATGTTTATTATGCGACAAAGATGGTTTCTTTGTATATTAATCAATATTTATGTATGGTTTGCCATTATGTTGAAACATTTGGCTGTTTAATGCTGAAAGAGAGATGTTGACATTATCTATGGGTAGGTTTGTTTAAAGTGTAGAAAAATCAAAACATTTGATACTTTTTGCTTTTAAATCTTTGAATTTTGATACAAAATCGGAAGAATTGCAGATACTCTAAAAACAATTTATTTCACAATTTCTAGAAATTGCATTACTTATTTACGGAATTGATTCCTAATTGCGATCAAAACAGTGTTACTTATCTTAATAGTTGTTATGTTGTCCGTTTTAAGCACCAGCTATGAGACTTGATTTAAAGGGGTTTATATGAACTTTCGGTATCCAGAAAGAAAGTGGTATCTGGGAGTCCTCTTCCGAAATTTTTATAATAAATTATCTTTGCATCTCATTTTAATGTTTCTTCTTATGTCAGAAATATCGTTAACACCAAATTTATTTTTCACAACGTCAACGTATTATTTTTTGAAGATGATCCCAATATTGTTACCTGCTTTGTCAATGTTAGAGATTACAAATATTCCTTGTAGTTCTTTATCTGCTTGTGAAACTGTAAGCTGCTTCAAATTTACTGTACTGAAATTCTTAATGTGGGATTTTTAACCATAAGTTCTATTTCTAAAGACACTTTTTAAGTTTGATAACCATCCATGAGACTTATGAAATTCTTTTCTTTTTCTTTCTTTGTCTATTTCATACAACAGGAATCAAAAGCATATATCCTGCAAATACTGTCAATTTTCAACTTAGGACATACCCAAAATTTGTACCTTTTTTCATCTATAATATTCTTTTAAAGCTCAACTTTGTATTGTATCCTATTAACCTCTAAATACATATTTGTGGTATGTATCAGCCAACCTGGAATATATATTGATTGACCAACAATCACAATTCTGATTAACTGCGCTATTCTGAAGAATAATTGAAGCCAGAGATTTCTTGTAATTCATGATACTAAGTGCAATATTATTGGCATGTTTTTAGAAAATAATGGGGTGATCTTTTATTTTACATTCTTTGGGAATCATTTTACTGAGAATTGTTTAATTTGAACAGGGATTGCATGTTCAGGGAATCAATAATTTTGTGATTGAAGGAATGCTGCAAAACACTTGATCCGATTTTCTCTTTTGAGAAATGTGTGAACGGGCCTTATATTTTGCGTTTGTGGCTTCAAAATACGAATAAGGGATATGGAATGGTTTATAAAGGAATTTATTCTTTTGGCCAAAAAGACGTTTTCCTATGGAAGTAACTGATGCAAATTTTATTCAAAGTGATATTTGCTATTTAAATTCACTTTTCGTGAGATGGACATAAATAACATTAATAATAGTTGAAAAGGTTGGAAACTATTAAGCGATAGATAATGCATATCATAACTTTCATGTCCGCACAGCGGAAAGCTAGTACTGAACGCCTTTTTCACATTACCGCACATTTTAGATTTTCTACTCTTCTTAATAAGATAATTTAATTTCCATGCCGCATTGTCTACGAAAGACACGCAAGAAGCTGGATTGTGTCCATAGCTGTGTTGCCCGTCAAAGTTTGAGAGCTCAAAGATACACTGTTTGTAAACACGACATACATGGGGACAGGTACAATATGCAAGGTCACCCTCATGACACATGTCAAGGCAAGGTCAACTCATCGGGTGGCGATGTAATTGATTTGGGTCTTCAGCTCACCATGAGTCTGTGGGCAGTACTTATGATTGTCAATTCAGAGACACTACTAACCAAACAGGCTCTATCTGGGCGTTTGATTCTTACAAAAAAAAACCAACATTTTTTATCACCTCAAAGGTTTCTCTCGTCATTTAACATCTTTTTTTTTGTTTGAAGACAGATTTTGTTATGAAAAAACTCCAAACCAATGTTTTATTCATAGCTTCAAACTAAAAAGACAGCACGCCTTCTAAAAGAAGATCTCAAGACTGTAAATTGATATATCTGCAGTAATTGGCGTGATTTACAAACACTGGAGACAAAATATTCTTCTGTCAGGGGTATCTGTTAAATTGAAACCACGTTCGCGCAATATAATAGGCGATATTTCGTCGTTCGATACCGGGCCGGTGACGGTCATGCAGAACCAGAGGCGGAATCAAAAACTTTACTGTGCATGAAAAAAATACAACAGTAAACTCTTTTGGGGTTATTTTATGATGTACTCAATGATGTAATTTTTTTATTGTAATGCCAGGTGTCAAGAATATGTCTGGCAAAACGGTTGACCCGGATCATGTACGAACCTTTTCCTTAACTCAGAACGAACGAGCACACAGCACTAAGGAGAAGACCAAAAGCACATGACCCTTTTAATCCGAGTCCTTTTCTTAGCGGTTTGCCGGAAGAAACCGTAATTAAAGTTAAAAGAGAAATTTCAAATAATCAGTGCAGATGACAGGGACATTAAGTTTTTTAAGGCACAGTTGTTCATTTACAGTTGTCTGTTTGGCTGCTAGCGTTCTGTTACCCAATGCTGTAACACATTTAACAGCGCCGCATAAGGCCACTCATGAAGAGGGTTTATGGATCAAAGTATGTGCCTCTATATGGCACAATCTCTACATTATTGAGGTGCATTCACTTACACTCTAATGCATAAACGTAATCAGTGACTTCTGTTCAAAGACAAATGTGTCTCCAATATCAATATATAATAAACACGACAAACCTATATACCATGTATTACAAATTTGTTATAGGATTGTAAGTTGTGGGTATGGATACGAATAACGTCTCGCCGACTATTTTAAAGTGTCCCCATTTTTCTGCGGCTATATTGGAGAAAATCGTAAACTTGGTCGTGTTGTGATGTTCCTTCCAAGAGTAAAATGTTTTCAATTGTGGAACCCGTCCTTTTTCTTTAGATCAGTTTATGAAAAATGTATGTGATCACTTGATTCTCAGCAGGTTACTAGATAAGTCTTTATTTTTAGCGTCTATTTGGTACCGGATGTCTCCAGGTCAATTCTCATTGAACTCTTTCAAAGCCAAGTTTTGACTGATTCTACAGATTTCCTCGACGCGATTTGGGCTCAAAGCGTCCCCTGAAGATCGCTGTTGATCTGGATCATTCTTGAGGTCTTCGTTCTTTTATTGAACTGTAGGCACAAAGCTATTAAATGGAAGGTAGGTTTACATTCAAGAACTGAATATCCGGAAAAGGACTTTCTTGAATGCCAAGTCAACTAAGCCCGCGCATGCGCTGGGGAGAGAGACGGTAGATAATCAGTCTGACGTAAAAGAAAAAATACGACACGACTCGCCTCCACCAGCAAAACGGAAATTCTCCGAACCAAATTACAAAGATCAATCACCAGTAAAAAATATTCTATACGGACCAGTATCAGCTGCCAAAGGAGCACGGAATCAGTGGATCCCAGGAAAGTATTACCCCTCCTAGAGCCTGCATTAAGTATTGATGAAACCCTCAAGAGTGGTGGCGCAAGCACTAATATCAGTCAGTACCCATTATCTTGCCAATATGTAATTGGCAAAGCCAGCGACCAGCATTGCAATTTATTGCAAAAAAAAAAAAAGAAAAAGAAAAAGGAAATAAATGCAGCCACATATAGCAGAAACACAACAGTCGCAGAGTTCCTTTCTTCTCTTGAACAATCATCAAGTAGCATAATGAAGAATGAGATAACACACTGATCGATTACTGTTCAATAAACATCATACACCATGTTCATTATGTTACATATAGCCTATGACAGTGCATATGATGACGAAAATAAAGAACGATAGACTTTGTTCGTCTTGTTTATCGGCTGTTCATTGTATGTCATCGGATGGAAATTGAAATGTTCCCCGTGGACATGTTTCCCCGGAGGAGGCCTGGCAGTAAGTGTCAAAATTCGCTTATGATGAGACAAGTGATCACAGATGCGATATTTAAGGTGGAATGGTGTGATCAAATTATGTGGTTATTTACTTCGTCTTTTGTTTTCATTGTATCTTACAAAAATGGATTCCGATTTATAACGTTGTTCCAGGTGCTAGACAGCAAACAAGAGCTCAATAAACACCAACAAGATGGAATACCGGGCTGGTCCCTGCCATTTGCTGTTATATGTAGCATAAGTAACACAGAAAAAAAATCTGGCTCAAATAAAAAATTCGTGATCATTTCCTCAAAACTGATGAAAAGGTTACAAAAATGATTTGCAACTGCTCTGTAGGTGGGTATTTTTGCAGTAGAAATGGGTTTATGACGTAATCATGTTTTTATTTGCTACTTATTTTTCATGAATATATAGTTTACTATAGCAATGTATAGATAATCTATAATTTACTCCCAGTTCACCCACACCGTATTTTCTGATATTGCTAACTTAAGCTCTTCCTGTCCCTGCCCAGCACAAGTTGGCAAAAAGCATCCTGGTGTAAATCGTCTGCATCGATGTTTTAAATCCCTGGGGGATAGAAGACATTTTTGATGAGCATTATAAACAAGACCCATGAAAAAAGCATGTCCCAGGTCAACAGCCTCCTTGGCATCAGTTGGGTCAAAGAAACCTGTTGACTCATCTTATAATCAAGAAAGGGTTACACCCCTCAGCAGTGTACTTCCTATCCCTTCCCTCCCCTGCTTCTTATCCTAAAGCCCCCGGAGGAGCTCTCGACGGGAATGGAACCCATACTCGGAAAACGATCGACTCAGTTCTCCACTCTACTGGCGCGTGTTGCAAAACAATGACGTGGATCAAATTGCCAATGCTTTGCTTATATTGCCTTTTCTGACAGCTACACCGGGAAAACTGAATAGATTTGCAAAGGTCCGAAACTGAAAATGTATTCATGTATCTACGTATGTACCCATGCATATTTATTGAGAACTATTACTTTCCTAAATTGAACATTACTGCTCTTCGAGGAATTGCTATATATATGAATATATGTGTCTGTGTATGTGTGTGTGTCTGTGTATGTGTGTGTGTGTGTGTCTGTGTGTGTCTGTGTGTGTCTGTGTGCGTGTGTGTCCACGTTTGATACTTTCCCAGAAGGCAGTACCTCGCACTTTTGAAAATATAAATTCTAAAAATCTTACAGCATCTCGACTGCTCCAAAACCCCATGCAAGTAAGCTTAAACTTAACAATTATCATAGAAGATAAATAATGTTAAAAATCAATCCGATGGAACTGTTATTCAAAGACGCATGATCCAAACATGATTTTATGTATACCAAGTTTTTTACTCACGAGGGACGATCAATATCGTATCACCGTAATACCAAGAGAGCAGCTTCAAACAAAGTTCATTTACTTACATGTATTGACGCGACCACAGCAGCTCCTCAAAGGGAATAAACTACTAAAAATGTCTCATAACGGTGGCGTATTTGCATGACTTTTTGGGGAATGATTTTTTAATTTATAAGCTTATGACTGGATTGAAGGTAACGTATACCTTCCATCACGCAGTCGAGTTGACTTTGCCTTTATTGCAAATGATGAGGGCAATATAATTGGGTGCTGGATTGTTGACCAGGAACCACTTAATACCATTGATCAGATGCACTTGCTTCTCAGATGTTAAGCTTTACATTTCACTTAGTCAGATAAGTGAATCAGGATCACGATGATTGTGTCAACAATTTAACAGGTATTCGACTACTAGCTGGTCTTACGATAAGAGAATAGTACTTGCACGCAGTTATTAAAGCATAAACTCAATACACTGGGCCACTCGAGTAGACAGTGGAGTGTGATGCTGAGGTACATTTGTCTGCGGATGCCATGTGCGTGCAGCCTTCTTTAATATCGTCTCTAACGATCCGATACCTGTGTACTAGCCTTAAAGATCTTGCCTCCTTTAGGGTCCTGATATGATCCGGACACCAGTGGCATGTTTTCATCAATACCGCATAAATGTTCTTTCAAGCAAAGGTTCCAGGCGGGCTTGACACAGTTTAAAGAGTCGTGCGAAGTTGACCAGTCTTTAAAAAACGTGATTGGCAAATTACACAGAGTATTTACATTGATGCCTATGAAATCTACTTATTGTCAATTTAAGAGGCCTGTGTCATATTCTGGATGACCTACAAAATTACAGATTTGAAGATATAGAATCACTTACTTAGATTCTGCTTGGTATTTCATTGTTTTTACGCATTTTACTGCTTATGTATGACATAAACACACAACATACTTCCGACCTATTATGCTACCTTAAACTATTGTAGGTACAGTTTTAATAAAAATACTGTTAAATATAAAAACAAACACAGGTTTACAGATTTCAGTCACAGATTTACAGACTTGAACCAGTATTGGTAATTTCCTCTTTTTGTATACAACATGTACAGTCAAAGGAAAATGACCATGTTCTGGAAACATACATGTATGCAGACAGAAAAAATATTAACTCGCCGCTACTCGCATGCTAAAGATTCAGTTACTATTCTCTGGGAACCATAAATGACAATTGACAAGAATAACATACAGTGTGAATTGTTAGATAATTATCAAAAAATCATAGTAATGCTATGGGGGTACAGGTTAGGCCAGGTCAAATGTACGTGTTTATCAGAAAATCAAAGCCTTGCTCCCAATATGGAAGGAACTACTGCCACCCATCTGTTGCATGGTAAATCGCGAACACTTATATCGAAAAAAAGTCTTTACTGGATCCTTATATTTTGGATAATTTCCGACCCACAACGTTTACGTGTACTTTTGCCAAACCAAGTGGGCATATGTCAATGCCAGATGATAATTATAATGCGTCCAAAAATCAGTTTGGTTTCAGGGCAGGCAGAAACACCTTTACGGCCAGTGACCTGATGCAAAATGTCATATCTCACTTTCAGCAAGAAAAGTCCGTTTTTTTATATCTGTTTTACCGAATCTGGCACTCTGGCATCTTTCACATATTCGAGATAGAATGACACGTAGTAGAGCCTTTTCACAGTGACCACAGGGATGAGACAGGTTGATTTATCAGCCTCACATCTGTTTAATATTTTTTGCTGATGATCATGATTTGTTCGAAATGTTAACACACTGATAATATGGGACACTCATTTGGGGTTGTAAAATGAACTCATTTGCATATGCTAATCAGATCTCCCAGATGAGCACTACCAGGTCTGGATTACACAATTTGATTCATGTATATGCGAGTCTTAAGAAAATGACTGGGGTTTTGTCTTTCAAAAAAAAAAAGGAAAAGAAAAAGAAAACCACTAGACAACCAGGTGCATCATTTGGTGGTAACGAGGTATTATTCGAGCCCAGCCGGTACATTGCTGGCAGCCAGAGAGAAATTGTGTCCAACCTGGGTTTTTGGTATAGCATTGAATTGTGTATTAAAGCAGAATGAGCATAAAGCAAAGAGAGATGCGGCATGTCGTTGTATATTTTATAGCTCAAGAGAAGCTGGTATGAAATATCCCAGTTCAGTTACAGACTCAAAATTGCTTGTGCTGTGAAATTTAAATAAGTATCAAGTGGTTGAAAGAAGCACAAAGTGTCGCTATGTTGGCGTATTTGTAAGATTTATCATTTAGGGCGTGACACATGCAAAATATGTTTTCTCGATACCTTAAGAAAGTATTTTTTTATGCCTAGGCCGGAAGTTTGGCGCCCGACATCACGTCAATCATCTCCTTTAACTGCACCTTTCTCTGCAAAAAGGTATACTCCAGTGTTGAATAAAAGTACAAAAACGAGGCTGGTGCGAGTGACCACCTTTCAGCTGTTATTCCTAATGGGAACCCCATGATGCCATAAAAGATGAGTACCTCCCGGTCAAATTGCTAACTGGGTCTTTTGGGCAACATGCTTAAACCACACCTTGTGTATTATTATTCAGCATGTTGTCTTCATGGGAAGCATGTTGTCTTCATGACCTTTTAGTTTTGTAGTGATAGATGCCTTACTATGAATGTGTCACACCTATTGCATCCTCCATATCCTTACGGTGAGATTATTAATATCGTTGTAATTATTGCTGTTGTTACTGCTACTACTACTACTCCTACACCAACAAGAACAACTACCAGTACTACTTTTACTGCTGGGAACTGGTGCAGTGAACCCTTGCTTAGCATAGTATCTCTGCAAGCATTCAAACGCGTGGATCATATACTGGGGAAAGAAAAAACCGTCACTTTTAAGTACAAATGCGCACTTACCACATGTATATTACTGCCAGTGCAATTTTCTGTAGAATACCGATTTTTGTGCAGCTTACTTTATCACGTGGCTATATCTATCCTCATGTGTTTCTGTCTTTTTTCCCTAGCACAATATGTCGGGTCAGGTAAATGTTGGAGAATACCAATGATATATATATATATATATATATATATATATATATATATAAATATATATTCTCCTGAATTTGGATTTGTTTATTTTACAGTTTACTGAACAGTCGCGTTAATTCTGTATGCGATGATAAGACACTTGCGCCCAATGAGCAACTGCGACGGAAATGTTCAATAAAAAATACTAGGCTTCTGTGCAAAAGTAATTTATTAAAAGGCTTTGATATGACACATATAAATTCATCAAATAATAAGCATGATAGAAAATACATACGCCTGAATGCATTTTCTTAAAGAGCATTCTGTTTATGTATGGGCTTCTGAAAAGCACCAGTGAAGGTGACTGCGGTATCTGCTTTATGATATTATGACATGCCTGCTCTCTCAACATCCAACGGCTATAATTGACCCACTTTATATACAATTGACACATTTATAGGTTTTAGTCTTCCAGAGCGACTGTTTACTGATATGCTCTCTTTGAAATGTCCTTCAAGTTTGTTTGTTTTTTCTCGCGGTGGGAAAGTTAAAAAAAATAGAGAGTCAGTTGTAATTCTCTTGACAACTTCACACGCGTGACTGCCTTCGGCTGCTTGCATATGGTCTCAAAATTCTACGAATGTGAAGTATTGGTCGCGCTATCTTTTTCATTACTGTGGCCTTTTCAAAACAAATTAATGAATGAGTAAATGAGTGAATCCCATCAAGGTAGGTACCCTTGGTTAACCCATTCACGGTCAGAGTATAACTCAGTCAATAGCTTTTCTTGGCGCGGATTGTGTGCAATGCTCCAAGGAAAGCTGTTGACCTATAGTGTGCCATCATGCATGGTCTTACATACACATCCCAGCAAGAATGTCTTCAATAACGAGGTTTTTCAAGCCAAAACGTTAGGGCACACGGCAAGTTACATCACGGAATTTTTGGCTGATTTGAGCAATAAAGGAAGTTTCCGTCAACAGCCACAGGCGGCAATTTTGGCTCAATGCGTGTAAGGGTTAAGAATGAGCGTCTGGTTCAGTGCTATTTTGAGCGTGCTTGTAAAGTTTCCATCTCAAAACAATCAATATGCATACAAACTGCTACAAACTATACATTTTTGGGAAAGCTAACAAACTCCCGATTTCGTTTTCTCTCACTGTCCTGTGTGTTTCTTGTCCTATGCTCATGCAGCAATCCCACCAAGCAAAGTCCTCTTTTTTAAAGAACCTTGAAGAAACTCGGATTCACCTTATTGTTTTCTGATGTAAAGACGTTCAAATTTGTGGCAAACTGTTCGCAATAATGTAAACTGAAAGCGTGTCTCATTTTGTGCGTTTTAGGCTTTGTTACGGTGCTATTCATGTTTGGAGTTGCATCAATGACAGTCACTCAATACGTCAAAGGGACCAGACTTTGACTCATTCTGCTGACAAAATTACACGTGTTATTGAAAATCTGAGACATGCTTTTTCAGATTACATTGTTACGACAGTTCGCCACAAATTTTAATGTCTCTACATCAGTTTGTTGGTGGCTACACCATATGTTATGGCTTAATGAAATCAGCCTCAGTACATGAAGCAGACTTTCAGTTAGGTTGATTAACAAAATGTTACAATAGAGGAACGGCCTTCAAAGGCTACATACGTGGTGTATCTGTAGCTTCATAGAAGTTTAGCATCTGGGTATAATCTTAAGAAAGTCCAGCTTTGGAAAATTGTTGTAGATCGCCATCCAGCAGAAGAGTGTCGAAGTTCAGTATGAGGTTTAATTCTCTTTACCGTGGCGTTTTCACTCAAAGAATTAATTTGCGACACTTACAGTTGACAACATGACTGAGCGATATTCAAATCCAAATTTATTTTCAAGAGGTCCACTATTTACAATCTGACAAATGGAGCAAAAACTTAAATCACCGTTTCGATTTCAACGATTCGAAGGCTGCAATTTAAATTCCTTATCACTATCAAACTATGAGGACTTATATATCTGTGATTCAAACCTGAGAAAGTTCACGATTCTAGTTGAGAAAATATCAATTTCTAAAAAGCAGGGAAAACAAAATTTGGATGGAATGGTTACCTTTATAATGTACACCAAAAGGACTAGTAATATGCTGTCCTGATCAATGACCCCCCTTCTATTAAAAGACAAAGCTGGCATTGGAAAAATTTAAATATCCATAATTTTTGACAACAAAAATATTTTTTTTCCAGATATTATATTTAACAGTTCTGAAGCATATAGCACTTACGGGATACCTAAAGGCTTCGCTTTTATGTATTGGAATGAGATTTCGCTTATTTCACATAGTAATGATGATGATGATGATGATGATGATGATGATGATGATGAGGAGGAGGAGGAGGAGGAGGAGGAGGAGGAGGAGGAGGAGGAGGAGGAGGAGGTGGTGGTGGAGGAGGAGGAGGTAATCATATAGCCAGGTTTTCATTGTTATGATTATGATTCATTTTTCAGTACAGTTTGAAGAGTGCGAGACAATAGTGACTTGTACCATGTTAATTGACTTAATTTTACTGTCTTGTCATTTTCACTGTCACTGTCTTGTCATTTTCACTGATGCCCCACACAACAGGAATTCTCACAGAAAGAAATTTTGACTTCCTCTGTAACTACAAAACAGGAATCAGTTTGTTCTCAGATTATGTCCACCACATATTTGACATTTATCTTCTTATGCTTAGTTTTACAGTCATGTAAGATCATGCTCATCGTGCAAGATTCAGTGCATACTGTTTCACAATATATATGCGCTGAATGAATAATGACATGAACTACTTGGGCAAAACTGTTTTAATACCTTCGTGTAAAATGAACATTTTTTATCATTTTGTTGCTATAGTAGAAAGAGAAATATGCTGAAATAGAAGGTGAAAGCTTCCATATCCAACTTCTTAAAAATCAGGTACATTTTATAATTTTACGATAAGAAATATATAAAATACATTGTGACAATATATTTAATTTGTGCTGAATATTATTGTACAGAGTATCACATGGTTATACCTTCAAAATGGACTTTCTTCTTCCATCTATAATCCAGTAGTAAAGCAGCGAGAAAAGGGACCAGGCAGGACAAATTAAGACTGCTGCAACCAATGTTTTTTTCTAATTTTCAGCATCTGATGATTAGATTAAGTGTTCATAAACAATGCTTCAGAGACTTATTAAAATGATTCAAGCATGGGTGATTAAAAGTACTGAAGCTCAACTGTTCCAATCTTAGACTTTATAATTTTCATTATTCCTGCTTAACAAGGATTTTTCATCCATCTTGGTGGACGAAATAAGCACTTAGAAACGCATTTTAGCCCCTAAAATGCAAAATATTAGCACTTCAAATCTCAAAATGTTGGGGGGGGGGGGGGGGAGGACCCTGCCGCCGAACCCTCCAGCATAGCGTGACTGCCTTCGGCTGCTTGCAGGTCCATTCGATCCTCCTCCCCCTATCCAAAATCCTGCCTATGCCACTGCTCTTTCAAAACAGGTTCCACTCTATCAGGTGCCATCGGTTTATCGTTGGAATCATCTGGCTAAATGGCAACCATATGGCAACAATTACTGGCACCATAGGTATCTAGGTACATTTCACGGACCACAGGCAAGTGGTATTTTGCAGAATCCTCGTGCATATTTGCTAGCATCTGAACTTGTTGGCATGGTATTGGGAAACCTCATTTGCTGTTACAAAAGGCCACGCTACATGTGTTAGCCTAACTTGGTAAGTAACTGTCGAATTTGCATCTTATCAACACTAGATAAATAGCAAAATATATGAAAGAATTGCCCTTCATATGGTAATATATAGCAACGTGATTTCTTGAACAGGCCTTCCTGACTCTGAACTTACAAGAATCCACCAAGCCAAAATGAGTGCTGAATCTAGCTTTCACCAGGAGTGCGTTTAAAGCATAAAATCAATCCAAATGTCAAAAAAGGCTGGCATACCCCAAATAAAGTCTCTCTTTGTGTGTGTGTGTGTGTGTGTGTGTATTAAATAATTAAGACAGTTAAGACGGTCTTCCCTGAACATGTGTGCAACAATATATACTTCACAAACTGAAGAAAGTTACACTCAAATTATTCCCAGCTTGAAATATGCAAGGCTTGCCACAAACCGTCCGGGTGTTACCATACAAAAACCAATTGAAAAAGTTGTTTTGTTACCTTCAAAAAAGAGACGCTTGCTTGGAGAAGTAAATTGCATGCAAAACCACTTGCTGTTGAACTAAAATATATATAATGTGACGCTACTTCCTGTGGAAAACCAGCAGCCAATCTGTAAAGCTGGATTTGTTTGCGTGGCCGCTTTTTCTTCTTGTAAGAAGCATGATATCAAGTCTAAGCTACCAGAGGCAACCTATGCAACTCGGATCCTTTATTGTGTCAAGGTTGGTCCCGTGCAATATACAATCTGGCGGGTACAGATTCTGAATTATCACCGTTTCCAACGATCTATAGAATCTGCAAATCATCTGATAATTGTCAAAGTATATACTATATCTTATACAATTTCCTTTGATCTTGTAATAGACATAAAGTTTAATTATGGTTAGTTTACAATCTATATAATCCCTCTTGACTTAACATAAATACGAGATCACAAATTGCCGTGCAGCCTCTCAGGTTTGACATAATGCGTCGGGAGGGGCCCCGAGTGGTAGCTTATACATTCAGTCACATTAAGTGTATTTTCAAAGTTCATAATTTACGAAAGTACCAAAGCACGTTGGAAGGGCATTGTCATTCAGAGTGCGTGGCAAACATTTAGTGATATAATCAATATTAGGAAAAAGTCTTGACAAAATTACCTCTGTGGCTCGATTATTTTTACTGACAGCCTTTTAGCATTAAATACGAAGTCAAGGGCAGAATGTTTTCAAATTAGACAGAGGCATAATTACAGATATAGGGTTAGTGAATCGTTCGCTATGTTAATAATTTTAAAATCAAATTAAAGAGCCACTGCCCAAATTTCTTGGATATCCTTAATGTCTACCTTTAGAACGGTTTGTTGATGGAAGTATTTTTGAATTGGTCAGAGACGTAGGTGAAGGTTTATGTGTCATAACTAGAAACCTCTGCTACAAAAATTTGGCTGATGACGTTATGCAGTGTTTTCGTTACAGAATAGTTTCTTTTTTTTTTTCGCAAAAAGAGCGATTCAAATTTGACTCAGTGACCTTTAGGTTTGCAAATATCATATCAAGTACCCCCATAAAGAAAGAGCCTATAATATATTTTAGTCCCCACAACAGAATATGCCACTTGCAATCGAAGTTACTAGTAACCAGACAACAAAGATGAAAGAGACTTATTTAGTACCAATGCTGGTGTGCTCTAAGCTTAAAACTGTCTTTTTCAGAAAAGGATCATTCAGTACTAAGATCACGGGTACCATAACGTACGTGCTTAACAGCATGTTGTCCCCTATCACCATTGCAAAAGGGACAACAATAGAATATACTACTCTTGCAGACAGTAATGAGAATTATTACTATTACAACACAGAAATCTTACTTACACACACGAACATGTCAAACTGAGCTTGCAGAGTTATATTTGTCTTAATGCAAAGACTTTGGGTACCTGGACCAAGGCGCCGAGGTGGCCATAATGCTGTTCAATCATTACGTTTTAAATAAACACGTTGGGTTCATGGTGAGTTTACTGAATGATGCATATTTTTGTGTCCAGTTGCAACGACGCATCCGCACACATTGACCAATGCGCCGTATGCACATTAATTTCCCGCCACAAGGAACGAGTTTGACGCCAGGGAATCACAAAGGACGCGGGGGTCACATCACTGTCACAGACAGGGCCATATGTTCATTTCTCACAAAATCAGCGGGGCTTTTTTTGGAGAAATTTAAGTTCACAAATGCCAAACTGGTATTTATTTAGTTCTTCGCGAACCACATATGAAGTATTCTTTCTTTCCAAAATATTGGAAATATCCTGCTTGTACCGACACAGGTACCGACCCTTGTCTCTCCATATCCCGCCAAGCGAGACTAGGCAATCAGGTATGCAGTTCTGGCGGGAAATTGATATGCATATCTCCTATTTGACCGACTTGTACGGACAAGGCATATCATTTTTTCCAGCTCAGGCAGCTGGCGTGCAATGTGTTGTTTTGCACCCACGTATGCTGCCTCGATTAAAAATGTTGATTGAGGCCGAAAGAGCAACGGAAAGCTGTCAATACGGGCTCTTCAGTTGGAAACAATTTTCGGGACAAAAGCATGCATGATGGATTTATAAAATGATGTGGAAATTACATCCACAGAATGTACATGTCAATTAGTATATGTCAAATGGTTGAAATACTATGCGTATCCTAACGCTTTCTGCCGCTTCCGCCTCATATAAAGTTATGCTTTGTTCGGATCAATTGTCGCATGGGATTTATTCAGAGTTGGATTTGAAAACATTCCCCCCAGGATCGTCACGCTGAGCTCCTACTGAGTTATTCGGTATTGGTGAGATCAATATCAAATTTCAATTTAAATAACCGAAAAAAAAAACCCCGATGATTTATTATTACGATAAAACGTGCACTTCCATTCTGTAAATAACGCAAGTGTCTCTCTCTTTCTCTCTTTCCTCCCCTTTACATAATACATACATACATACATACATACATACATACATACATACATACATACATTCATACATACATCATGAGCATACATACATGGTTAATACATACATGAAATTATACAGAGGGAATATTACAACATAACTATCACTTAAAACTCATATTTCTTCTTTTTGAGACAGAGAATTGTTAATTCACAGACCACACGCGTTCATTCTCATTGTCACTTTCCACAAAAGTCTATATGTGCTCTGAACTGCCACAACCATACCATTTTCATAACATTTCTTGTAAGCCGACTTTTCATTCAAGTACCAGCATACCTACAGTTATAAGAGACTAGAGACCATTAGTGAGGTCCAGGTCAACAGCTTTCCTTGGCGCGTTTTGGACGCATTTGGTACACTTTAGCACAATGTGCCCAAAGGGCGCCGAGGAAATTGGAAAGAGGAGAAACGGTGTTGACTCAGAACGTGGCACTGAAAGAGTTGAAAAACTATAGCTTGCAGCCCAGTACCCATACTACACAACAAAGTATAATTCTACTGGGATTATTTCTATCTTTACTCCTCCTTACCACAAATTCGTATACCTTTTCTCGGCGCGGCTCATACACATTCCACTTTCTTACCGTTGTAAAAAAAAAAACATACAAAACAGCCTCCTGTAGATTTCAATGCTAAACTTGACAATTTGTAGGCTAGACAAAAATGAAAAATTTGACAATTTCTGAGACAATCAATTCACAGAATTAATTAGTATCATGTAACAATACATCCATCAAATGCCGGAGACAGGGATTTTTTTTCATTTGATTAAAAATACCAAAATATGAGAGTAGAATTGAGATTTTTGAGCCAACTGTGACAACTTGTAGACCAATGGTGCTCATATTATTATTTCATCACATTTTTGGCAAACAGCAGGACCGAATTCTCCAACTAAGAATAACGGATTTCGTAGCCGCTATTATCGTTGGGATTTTATCTGCGTATTCCTGAACGTTTTGTGACTTATACACCATGGAACGGCGTGGCTGCTATTTGATTCATATAATATGTCGTTTGTCTTTGTGGTTTATGATCACGGTTCAGTGTCATCAAACCTTGGGGAAGGAGGTGGGGGCAGGGAGTAATCTTCTCAGTCCTTTTATCGGAATGTGCACATATGTGGGACCTGCTAAAATAAGATGCCCCCTCTGAGATACCTTTACTAAGTTAATCATACTTGTTCAACCCTCACTAGGTCGTGTTATAAGAATCAGCCAATACATTTACGTGCCATGTAACCGGTCTTCAGCTGGTCGATTTCCTTCCATACTCTCTTTCAAATATTTGAGGAGAGAGTAACATTCGAGAAGTAGAAACAAAAACAGCAGAAGATCAGCAATTGGTTTCCTTGCTACAAATTACTGGATCTCGTGACAGAAAAATAATGAAATGTGTCAATTTCACCCAGCAATTGATGATTCATTCGCTTGAAGAGTAGGCCTATGACATGGTATATTTTGACAGGAACGCCATCCGTGCCTTTCTAGAGAAGCCACAACGCAGATTTATCAAATAACTGTGCATTATATACAGGGAACACCGGCCAAATTTCCATCAGGTTAATGTGACATTAAACAAACCTTATAGGCAATTCAAGGCATGTCAGATACAACATCAATACATGGTAACAGGACCTGCTTTACACGATAATTTTAACCTATGAATGAAGCAGGGTTTCTTTGTCCGCCAAGTTTCTCCACATGCCACAGGAAGATACCAGGGGGAAGTAATTCTTGGGCCACCTACAGGCAACATACTGTATTAGTGAAGTAATATAATGTGCTGTATAGGCGGAAGGAGCTGCCGACTTCTCCCAACAACACCCTCAAGGATCAGTTTTAAAAGGCTGTAATAGGCTCGTGCTGCAAGCGTCTTTGTAAACCTTGGACAAATGCCAGGCTACTTGTTCGTATGTTGTATGTTATATCTATCATTCCCCCTTGGACCCTCTTGTCTTGTTAATACATCTAAAAGGACTTGCGCTTACAGCGTTTTTGTAAACCTTGGACAAACACAGGCTACTTGTTCGTATTTTGTATGTTATATTGTACCATTCCCCGTTGGACCTTCTGTCCTCGTTAATACGTCCATGTTCTTATGCGGTAGGGCTATCTGATCACGTCGGTGCACCAGGTGCATATACAGCAAGATATGAGGTGCACTGTTGGCTGAGGAACACTCATGTCTCACCTCCACAAGCCGGGCTAAATGGTTGGCCTCGGGAGCAAATGGAGAAAGGTCAACACAATCCATGTGTCCAACCCACGCCAACTGTTAGTTAAGTTTTGGAGGTAACAGCAAATTTATTGCCACTGCGTTAGAAAAAAGAAACTATACTTGTCAATAGTAAATTACCATTAACCTTCACAAATGCAAGATGATTCACTGATGCTAAATGTTAAAATACCGAAACACCGTAAACAAGACCAAAAAATAAACAGGTGTGTGTGTTTTGGGGGGGGGGGGGGGGGGCTAGCAGTATTAATGTTCTTGCAGGAATATCCAGGAAGTGAGCACCAGGAAAATACACTCTCGACCCCCCCCCCCCCGCCTCATTTTTTTGGGGGGGGGGGCATAATAAAATGAGACAGGAATTTTTTCGAGTTCTTGTCACAGCTACAGACCTATTTCGTTACTTAATATTGTAAGCGAATTCTTTGAGAAAGTAGTCTTCAAATAAGTTTTAACTTCTTCCGGGACAATGCTGTTTTGTCAGAATATCAGTCAGGATATATTTGTGTGGATAAGGCAGTTAATCAACTTATTTACTTGTCATGTACCATCACTTTTACGAGGCTGTGGACCTTCAGAAGCAAGTTAGAACTGTAATCTGTGACATTACCAAGGCCTTTGATCGTTTTCACTACCCAGGTTTATTGTTCCAATTACGCAATGCAGGCATCGATGGTCCTCTGCTCAGCTGGTTTGCTGACTATCTAGAGGGTAGACATCAACGTGTTATTGTAAAAGCGAGGAAGTAGCATTGGAGCCGAATCAAAACAGGCGTCACAGGGATCGGTACTTGGTCCTCTTTTATATTCTTGATATATATTAATGATGTTGTTAATGTTGCAAATTCCTCCATCATCTGATTTGCCGATGATACAGTTCTTTTTATTACTGTCGAGGATCCTGCAGTTGCAGCAAATTCATTGAATTCTGACTCACAGGAAGTTGCAAATTGGGCATACCAATGGTGGTGTAATTGAATCCTGCCTAAACCAGTAGTATGATTTGACCTTGTAAACGACTTCCACGTCTTCATCCACACTTGGTTTTCATGGATATATCTTTACAGAAGGAACCAGAACACAAGCACCTGGGATTATTGATACGATCTGACTCGAGCTGGACAAGTCATATTAATATGTTAATCATCAAAGGCATGAACATGGTTAACATTTTGGAACACCTACAATATGGCTTAAGGAGAAAATCTCTGATTACACCTTATTTCTCCTTTATACGGCCATTTTTAGAGTACGAGTCAGTCGTGCGAGACGGGTGTACAAGTAGCGACTGCGAGGACCTAGAAAAAGTCAATCTAGCAGCTGCAAGAGTCGTTATAGGAACGACAGCAGGAACGAGTCACGATCTAATTTATCAGGAATCTGGTTTCGAAAAAATGACAGACAGAAGAAGCGAAAGTAAACTAATTATGTTTTACCAAATTCTCAAGGGTGATGAAACCCAATATTTGACAGATTTGTTGCCAACTTCCGTCAGGCAACGAAACAGGTGTAATGTCAGATTTGGATACAATTTGTCTTCAATTCCGGCACGAACTACTTTATTCAATGCATCCTTTTTTCCTTCATCTGTTCGTCTCTGAAAAGATTTGCCACCTGCCACTCGTGATGCCGAGTTTCCAGACCAATTCAAAATTAAATCAAATCAAAATATGCTTAAAATTTGTCCACTATTTAACATTGGATCTAAAAAATGTACCGGTTTTACATGCCTGTTTATGAATGGAGTGCAGTGAGCTCAAAACATTTATTATGAAATGGTTTCGCTGACTCACCCAAGTGTTTCTGTGGTGCTGCAAATGAGGCCTTTTTTCATTACTTTTTCGAATGTGGAAATTTTATAGTGGAACGAGATAGATTGCAAAATAGCGTTATTCGATTTGCTCCATTTATAGTGCAAACTTTATTATTCGACTCTAAAATTGTACTTTGAGATATAACAAAAACCTTTTTACGCTGTACAATTTTACATCAAATCCGCAGGCAGTTCTGGAAATGTTACATGATTTTTATTGATAGTCATTGTAATGGGTGGTGAAGCAGCGCCTTTTTATGATAGCACACCCCATTACCTTTCCCTGTCTGTGATGTCTTGTCCAGTCGCAGTTCTTATTAGGTGGCATTGCCGCTCTACCTGTCTGCGTGCAGTGGTGTTCATTCTGATATAGCGGCGTTTTTAATGTTGTACCTTGTCTCAACATCTCTTTCTCTTTGTCTTGCGAAAGGGATTCATATAATGCTGCACCCTCTTTCCTGGTCGCCTTTTTCTTAACTAAATATGTTTAAACCAAGAGAGAAAAAGGACAGGA
>OZ026625.1:90374822-90422322 GCA_964020975.1 Hermodice carunculata
TTTGGTCTGAGTTAACCATTACACGAAATATTTAGTGAGAACACTATATATTCAATGTAATTATCGATTAAACCGGATTTAACATTGGTGAATTAATGATAAGACTAATTCTGCTGAATTACTTCCGGGCGCCCGTTCACACGTTACTTTCGACATTCGCCACGTGCGTATTTGAATCCAGCTGGCCGCGTATTCTGTATAAGTTAACCAATGCTTGATCAACTTGTCCTGTGCCGTCTTTTGTGATGTTACCTCTTCTATATTGATATAAATCGAATGTATTTTTTGTTGAATGGCCTCTAAAACATCGAGAGACGCGCTGGTAGTATGCGCAGTTACAGCCGCCATTTTACAATAATAGAGATACATTGGTCAGTTGCTGCGCACGGAAACGACAGAATGAGTACCTATTTAGGCCTTTAATGGAAACGCTGCATTGTCTGCACACTTGATCCATTTTAATAAAATATACATGTCGTACATCCAATGTGACAAATATGACTTATTTATTTGTCACGGGTCAGTAAATAAAAAAAGTAACGTTAACGTTAACCAGTTACTAGTTTGATTTGCAGAGACCGCCACGACCGTTCCGTGTCTTGAAATGTTTTTACGGTTTCAGCTCCTTTTCTGGGGGGAGCAATTATTGTATTGCTGTGGCGCTGGTCGCTTTTAAACATAACAAGAAATCGCGTGGAACATATCATTAATATAGAACTTAATGATAAGATTAATTATCTGGATTTAATAAATTAAGATTACAAAGAACTAAATACATTTAGACAAATGTTCAAATAACCATATTTATTTATAACAATAAATCGATTTAGTGATATCATTAAATGGATTTTGTCTTATAATTAAATAAAAGAAAGTTTTTCCGGAATTAGACATATCTTCAAATACATTTAAATACATGACAAGATTCAATCGAATGAATATTATTTTTTAATATTTGATGATATCTTTAAATAAATAATGTTATGATAACCATATTTAATGATAACATTACAGATAATTGATACTATCATTGAATATTTGATATGTTCCAATAAGGAATAATAGGGGATACGGCGTTCCATATATATATATATATATATATATATATATATATATATATATATATATATATATATATATATATATATATATATATATATATATATATATATATGTATGTATGTATGTATGTATGTATATATGTATATATATATTATAAGAAGCAAAAAGGAATGGTATAGGTCAATAGCTTCCCTCAGCAACCCTGGGCGCAATGCCTCTAAAGCGTGCGGAAAAATGTTGGCTCAGTCCCCAACTTAGGGCAGACGGAGTTGAGGACGGAGTTTGTTTAAAATCAATCTAAACAACCACTGACAACAACGTGGACATATCTATTGGTCAAATCACACCGACTCGGTGATATAGTTTTCAAATTTGAATTTATCCCTAATTAAAAACCAATGAGTGGTATTTCTTAAGTTGATAATGCGGTGGTTATACCAATATTCTTCGTTGTTTTTGGTACGGAGATTCTGTGCTTTACACATTAAGCGCGTTCAGCGAATCTTTATTCTTTAAAGCAATTAGTAGACTTTCATTAGGGTACATCTCGTAATTGAGGCAACAAATGTCTGGCAAACTGTTCGTTATGATATTACGGACATTAATATTGTGGAAAATGGAACACAGCTTCTGGCATGTTACATGATATTTTTGTATTTTCATTTCTTGTATCTGGATTGCTTCAGGGGAAACTGTTACATCAAAATACTGTGCAGCAGACTCACATTTTCTTCTCTGAATAGTATGTCTGAAGCTACATGATAACATTTACACGAACGTTTCTGACTTTGACTTTGTTTCTTTAGTAGGGGACAGCTATTCTGAGCCAAATATCCTTGTAAAACCCATCGCAAAAATAACAAACCAGTATACAGTTTACCCCGTGACCACAAGAGTTGAGAAACTCTTTATGCCTCCCCCACCTGCCAAACCCCTGTTTAGTTTAGCTCTTTCGCTGCCAACTGCGAAGTCGAAGTCATTAAGAAGAAATTCCAACTGGGGCTTAAGTGGAAGTACAATAAGACGTTCTCTGAGTTATCAAATGGATACTGTATTACTATTCTTTGTAAAAAGGTCTTCCATTCAAATACCGGCATGCCTATCGCCCCGTGGACTAATGGTCCAGGTCAACAGCTTTCCGCGGTGTGCTTTAGGCACGTGCCCAAACAGCGCCGATCAAAGCTGTTGACCCATTTCAAACTTGACTGTGAAAGAGTTAAATTATCATATGAAGATAGCAGAATGTTAAAAATAGGTTTTATTAAAAGATTTTACATGTTACATGTTAACAAATTCTGTGACTTTTTGTTGTCTGGATTTATGGAATAGAACCGAAGAGAACGTATAATTAACGATCCTCATTTATCTCCGTGTTGCCTTCACCGAGGGCTGCATGTTATATGTCTCTAAAATACTGCAGATAAATTACACGTATGTCCTATGTCATGTGTAATGTGTATAAACCTTTGATGTCTGGATGGATTGCAACATGTCGTGTGGATACTTACAGCAATATATCTTGATCTCACTGCCAGGGTATGATCAGCCACATGTTACAACAGACGTTTGCGAAAACATTTTCAATTTTAAGTGGAACAAACTTTGCCACAGGCATCTGATACCACCAGTTTTGTTTCGGAAATGTGCGACATGGAGTGGCATAAAAATGCCAGCGCATAGCACCAAAGCACAAAAATAAAATATACCTAACCAAGACTGATTCAACAGCTTTTGCCTCTGCCCTGTGGCAAAATCCGCAGAGAGTGCGCTCAGCAGTCGACTGATGATATATTACTCTTTATGAAAGAAAAGAGGCAGACGACATTTACATTAGACGCTTCCTGGTAATCTTGTCGGGAAAAAGCCAGCGGCAATACATGAGCATTGGGTCAGTTGGGTTTAAATTGCGTCTGGTAGAAAACTGTGCATGCGAATTAACATCACCAGGTTGAACCATTGAGTCAGCACTTTCCTGATCTCTCTTTGATGCAATTGGTCCCAAAACGGCCCCGTAGAAACCTTAAATCGTAATCTTTATCGATTTTGCAACTGTGTTCACACGATCAGGTACAAGAGTATACTTGAATGAATGAAAAGTGTTTCTGCGCGAAATGAGAATCTGGAATTGTTTTGGTAATTCACATGAGCACAAACTTTCCAGGGACATGCAGGCAGAGGATCGATGACCAAATCGATACCAAATTTTGCAGTACCAGGGCATCATTTTTCTGTTTCCAGATACAGTATATCCAAGTACATGTGAAATTAGCCCAGGTACCTGAATGTCAGCAACAGTAGCGTTCACTTAATTATATATCGAACTAATTAGCTAGAAGGGCAACATATTTCCACTAACTTTGTATTTCTTGTCGAGCCTTTTGACTTGATCATTATATTATGAACCACTCCATTTACATCCAGCCTTACTCAACATATATCCAATTACATGTAAAATTAGCCCAGAAACCTGAATGTTAGTAACAGTAGCGTTCACTTAATTATGTAGCGAGCTAATTTTTAGGCCACTTAGGGCCAACACATTTCCACGTACTTTGTGTTTCTTGTCGAGTCTTTTGACTTGATCATTATATTATGAGCTATTATATTTACATCTTGCATTACTCAAGATGAATATGCCACAACACTTTTATATTCAATGCCACTAAACGTTTATAATATTCCATATTATAACAAACAACGTCCTTGTCGATTTTTCGTGCGGTTCCTTGTAACTTGAGTTGGTATGGCAACCGTACTATAACATTTCTGTTAATAAGCCAGATCAGTATCTCAGTTGACCACGCTGAATGATATTTGTTCTCTAATCAGATTACTAGTTACTAGATAACGTTATCTTGCATAACGTGGTACGTATTACAATGGAAACAAATATCGGATGAGAGCTTAGCTAATTCATTTGTTTGTTAGTTGATTCGTTTGATCGTTCGTTGATTGATTCACTCGCTTATTTTCTGAAACTGTTTCAGAAAGTATATGAATGAATCAATGAACGTGCGATCGAACGATCCAACAAAGAAACAAATAAAGAAACTAAGAACATGATAAAAAAAAAAGAGAAGTTTGATTCTGGTTACGAGGATAACACAAAGGGTGACAATAGGAGCATTTAGTTCGGCCTCCAAACTCATTCTTGTAGCGAGTACTTATGGTTGCTAATAAGCTGAGTGGGAAACGGGCATTTTCAGTATTGTTTGACCTGTGGCTTAAAAGAAAAGAACTGCCTGCTGGTAGCAATGCTGAGAACGCGACGTGGCTCACAGGCAGTATAATCTTTCCAATTCCGACTGCACATCTTATTGTGGGATATTTGGCTGATTTGCGACAATTATAGGCGTGTTGCCTTGGATATGTGTGGATTTCAAAGATGCATAGTGTGATAGACCTATAAAAAGTTTTGGAATAAACTGGTAAGTTGCAGTTAACTGGTATATAAAGAAACGAAGAAATCATGTCAAAAGTTGAAGCTGGATGATGGTCCAGATGTGAGCCTCGCTTGAAACCTTTCTGTGTATGAGCTTTGTCTGACGATGCTGCGGTTCCACGTCTACCCACCGTCTCATTGTCACGAATGATTAGGTGCACACGTACACAATACTTTATTGCAGTTAAAGCTCTCCGTGGGTAATTGCACGTACATATGTCGTGCGTTCGTCCTTTCGCTCGCACTAACGTTGGAATGTTGGATTGACTGACCATTACGAGCACCAATGCGTGAAACAGATGATCGCGTAATCTTAAAAATTAAGTCAAGGTCATGCATACATGTAAAGTCTCCATGTAGCCCTTACAAAAGACTACATACTTCTCATAAAGCTCCAGTTATCAAGTGAATAGTACAGCACATTAAATCAGGTTCCGTAACTCTGGGGATTAGATGGACACACACGCAGTCTCAACTAGGCATTTCTAGTTGACCATCACCATACACAAGTTATCAGAGTCCCTGGTACAATACTTACCGAGTTGTCATCTTCAGGATTGAGATTCACAAACTTTGCCCTGCGACTTTGAGAATTATGTTAACCCTTTCCCCCTTGAATTAAGACTGAGTCAACAGCTTTCCTTGGCATGGGTTGGACACTAAGTGCCCAACCCATGCCAAGGAAAGCTGTTGACCTGGGGCATGTGATCGTGATAAGCATCATGTACATTTCTCATTCAGATTGTTTTTCATAACTGTTGAAATTAGTTGAAAACACTGGAGCAGACGACATTTGACCACCAGCCGGTTTTTGGCCGGTTTGAGGGGGAAAGAGTCAATGTCATTCAAAGGCAATTGCTGCCTTATTCATATAGAGGACCATCATAATTCCCAATTTGACAGACCCAGCCCAATCAGTTCATCGGCTATCACTCAAATCCTAATTTCACTCAATCATAAAAAACAGACAAATGCAAGATCTCCTCTTGGATAAATAATGTCTTTAGGTGTCCATATATGTGCCTCGGGTGTTTTGTTGAATAATTTATAAATATAAATATTAATTTCTGCCTTTGCGATCGAAAAAAATAAATCGTGGTAGTCATTAATAATTTATTTCAAGTTTGTTAAGCTTCTAGATGACATTGGACATCCAGTCCTCAAGCGTTTTACTGATAATCATCAATTTTCAAGAAGAGTTGTGTGCATTGAACCTCACAATGTAAAAGCACATATAAAAGTAGCTCTACTGGAGGCTCCAATGCAAAGCATAGGACTAAACATGGACGCCGTTCAACTTTATCTTGGCAAGCAACAGATACGGACGTTAACAGTGCGCGAAGCACATGCAAACTGATTGCATTCCAGGTTGTTGATCCTTGGATGTTTATTTAACTATATTCTATGGTCCATATGTTTGCACTTGACTCTGGCAAGCTGTGGCTTTTCTGGCAAAGCAAAAATCTGATTCTCTCTCACTGTATGTTGTATTAGTTATCACCATCACAGAGAGCTAGCTATTGGCCACCAATAAATTCTTGGTGACCAATAGAGTAACAGTTCTAACACAAGTGCCTTCTGCCTGAACATGCACGGTTCAGATAATCTGTGGCTAGAACTTTCGACCCATACTTGTTGCCAATACAATGGCCGAGCAGGCTGACCCGTCGTACAGAAGATCACCAAATTAATCAGCTCACAGTTGTTTAATGATTCCTGGTTTTGCACTTTGTTTGATTCATCTTGCAATTAATCATTACAATATACATGTGACCACATTCACATAAAAGTCTTAGTGAAGGTCTTTTAATTTTGTTTTTATAAATCAGAAGTACTGGCCATTTAATTCTGGTGGACAATATTCCAAGTTTAACAACTGTTGGGTCCACGGTCACTGGGCATATTTCCGTAAGAAGATTCGTTCCACTCCTTGTATTGGCGACTCACAAATGAGTGAAATGATGAAACCCAATACATATGACATGAAGCAATTTCCCATGAACATATAAATCTACAATAAATAAATATATACATATATATTATATGTATGTATATATATATATATTCATACATATATGCTTACATCTGACTTGATCTTTCACAAACATATTAATGTACCGTAAAGAAATACATAAAAACCACATCTTTGCCACGTTTACTACATTCTGCCCCACAATGTTTGAGCCTGTGCAGCATATTAACAAATTTGCCCTGGCTGCGTGTACTTGAGTTAGTATGAAGAGAAATTCCGTACCAAATGAAATCAGATGCTCAAAAAGCCTTTCAAAGAGGACACTTCAATAATGAAACAGTAATATTGTATAATACTAGACCAAATTGCTTCTGGTAATTGTAACAATTGCGGGGTGCCAACGATGTGCAAAGTGGCGAATTGAAACAATTGCAATATGATTAAAGTGATTTAAAGGTGACAATCTGTGATATAAGCATTTTAAAAGGTGACAGTTCCCTTGTTTCTGTTGGAATTGCAGGACATATTATGGGTCCAATTTTATGCTAGAAAATAACAAATAAAGTGGCACAATAATTGGAGAAATAAACAATCAGTCTGGTGTTAAGATTATCACCATTTTTCATTGACAGCAAACTTGTCCATCATAGATTCAAATTTAATAAGCGAATTGCACCAGATTTAAAGAAATTTATATATTCAAATTCAAACAGTCTTTTTCTGTAACTTTGGACCGATTACATATCAAGCTAAAGGATTGAGTATTTTGCAAGAGAACTGTAATCCTTCAGGCTTTAACTATCCTCCATAATCAACAAAGGGAGGGTGAAGCGTCTTTGTGGGTTTTTTTCTTGGTGACGGCCAGAGGTCTATTTCTAACACTGGAAACAGGTTTATAATGTGTAACCTCTAGTCAGACTGCCGCCACAATAGAGTTTCTCGCCTATTATGAATCATGGCAACTATTTTTTAAAAATTGTTCCTCCTGCAGGATGTTCCAACATTTTTATTGGCCACCTGGACAGCCTTTAACTTTATGCCAGTGTTTGTTAATAGCCATCCTTTAACTGTATGTTTTGTTTATAAAATGTCTAGGTAATTTGGCAATGTGATATAACTGAATTATAGTTAGAAACTTTCTTTTCTACAGTGTAGGAGATTCCCATAGTCATTGGTGAAAGTTTCATTGATATTTTGATTACATAACTCTCTTTGATGGTACATTCCTTCTTTTATGTTTCATGTCACGTGACTTCTGCAAATTTTCTTTTTCCTTTAATTCGTCTTGTAATTTCTCAGTGGTCGCTTCAGTTTGTTTTGTTTTGTTTTTGTTTTGTTTTCTTTTGATTTGTTTTGTTTTGTTTGTTTGTTTTTGTTTTTTTGTTTTTTTTGTTTTTTTGTTTTTGTTTTTTTTTTGTTTTTTTGTTTTTTTTTTGGTTTTTTGTTTGTTTTTTTTTTGTTTTTTTTGTTTTGTTTTGTTTTGTTTTTCGTTTTTCTGATGGAGCACATGCCATTCTACAATTTTTTAAACACAGGAAGGCACTTATCGGAATATATATTTGTGAAGTTTCTGGAATGAGCCACAAGGACCATGTCAATGGTCCATATATTTCGACGTGGTGAATGGTTTAGTCACCACAATGGTCAAGCACACCATCCTGGGAGGTGACAAGAGGACCTTGTCCATAGTCTGTATATTTGGATATGGTTGACGCCTTAGTCACGGTTGTGGTCAAAGCACACCACTAATCTTAATTACCTATCATCAACCAAGCAAAATTATTTATAGCCCTGGGATTCATCAGACTAAGGCACATGCCTTTGAACCTTTTGTTCCTTTACTAATTTTATGTAAATTGTAATCTCAGCAATGGAAATGTAGACCCTGTTAGCTCAATGCAAGGTGTGCCCAATCCTGTTTGTATTCCCCACTGCCCAGCTCAGATCATTAGGTACCTGGTTCCAAATGTAGACTTTGGACAGACCTCAGATGTGGTTGTAAATCCCTTCATGTCTGCAAGGAAAGCAGGCTGGCCGTTCATGCTTTAGAACTTTATAGATCTTCCAGGATGTCAAACGGAAGACTTTTACAGAAAAGCTTGGAATGTTAGAAAATGTTCAGTTTGTTTACAAGGGTTCTATGTCCGCTACAGAGACTGGGCATAGAAACAGGCTGGAATACTTTAATCCCGTCTTAGAAAGGACAAGCCTTAAACACCTAAATGATCTTCACCAAACAAGCATGAACATTCGAATTTCATTGCATTAAAATGATGCCAGGATATTCAAGGGTCATTCCAACTCTGATATTCCTAATATTTCTCAGAGTCCACCTGGCACACCAATGGTACAGAGCCTGTTCGGATACTGACATTAAGAGCCTTATGATGCAGATCCAATTGGCCCAACAAGCCACTGCCCACCCAATCTTGATTATCTGGTTTTGTCTAGTCACAGGGATGAGAATATTGATAGCCCAGGCACTTTGCTCTCTTACATTCTCTTCATATGAAGAGTTACATCCTGAATTTCTCAGTGACATCTGAATGCTTGTGGGGCCTGATCCCATGAGCCTGCCTTACTTCACAGCAGAGGTGCTTTTCCTGTTTTCAATGGATTTCATTCTCTCCTCATGTCAAGAGGAAGTCAGCATGAGGAACCAGCAGTCCACCCATAATTGAGTAAAGGACACTTCCTCTATGTTTCCAGTAACCATGACAAAGTTTGGTTATGTCCTGGTTTTAAGGGTCTCTGTTGTGCTTTCCATTTGCAGTATACCCTCTTTGCGGGAAGATTCTACCAGGGACAATGTTAAAACCCATGTTCTTGGATAAACATGATAGTAGATTATATGCACAGGTGCTCTGTATCATCGGCATTTTTTCCCTAACAACAGGCCCACCCAGGAGCTGGTTTGCCTTCAGTTAAGGCTGGGGTCTCTAGGAGTCTCTAGGAATACAATTCTAATGGTCTACCTTCTGAAGTCTAACTTAGATTCACCAACAGGATCTCTTTTCCAGCTCTAGCTCGATATCATTTTTCATGTAGATCACCAACCTGGAGACCATTTCGGTTGCTCCTTTAACTGCTGAAGCTTTTAAAGAACAGTCTCAGCTAGCTTTCAGCATGGATTTAAATGCAGCTGATTGAAACTATTTGATATGGGAACTCTTTAAGATCTGAACTATTGCGATCTTTGCGCACCAAATGGAATCTACAGTAAGACTTGTTCTCAGCTCACCAGCACATCAGTGTGTGGTATCATTAGAGTAAGTATAGGTTTTCAACGGGATTCTTGGTCAATATGGCAGGTTGCACCAGACAAGTCCACAGCACCTTAAGGAGCCGCCATGGCCGAATGGTTGCGATCCTCGCCGATCCGAAGGGGTTAGTCCTTGGCTCTTTATAGGCAGTGACCAACTCGACTGTTCAAAGGCTTAGCGGGACATGTTTGGGTGCCTGTGTCTGATTATGTCAGGAATTTCACTTCCATGCTATAAGTACATTCAAAGGTTTAGTTTTTTCATATAACCCTCGGTGTAATTTTGCCAAATTAACATGTTTTTCTTGGGATTATGGAGTGACCCATGTTTTTGTTCTATCACTTCTCCAATGAGGGTTTTGGGGATGTTTCGGAGGGATGCTGAAGAACATGGTTTCCAAGTGGGATATGTTTATTGTGGTGGTCGTGCGTTAGCAGGTGGTCCTTCAAGAGTAAAGACGTAGTAAGCTCAAATGGAAGTCTCTGACTTTCAAAACTGTATTCTTAATCTCATTGATTTTAGCATTCAATTATATTCCTTGTAAATAATCACAACCAATTCATTGTGATACCGATATGTAAATCATTGCTACACATAAGCAACACAAAATTTGTGATGTGATAAACCCTTCTTGGATTCTGTTTTGTCCGCAATTGTTAAAAATCGTATATTCTTTAAAATCTTATCATCATCATACCTGCACTTGATATTATTGTTATGGGCCTATTAAGTTAAAAATGGCATATAATTCAAAGTGGAAAAAAAAAACAGAAAAAAAGAAAGAACAGAAACAACCACCTTAACTGAAGGTAAATGTCAATGTAACAATAAAGTGCGTATATGTATATATATATATATATATATATATATATATATATATATATATATATATATGTGTGTGTGTGTGTGTGTGTGTGTGTGTGTGTATTGTGTGTGTGTCCGTGTGTTTCTTGTTGCACATACGCAGATAACCTAGACATTTTGGACAATACATTGAAACTTACCCCATTGGTATCATCCAGATATAATAAAGTTTCCCTACTGCGCACATACCAACGTACAAGTGCAGGATGTATTAAGTATACTACATACGTGAGCCTTCCAAGTGGCATCCATAAAGGATAACACAGTATTTTATTCACTATACCTGTAAGGGAATAAAACTCAGTTAACTATTTAACCACCAGTTAGCAAATCTAACTTTAAAGTTATTGCGTTTCCATATATGTCATTTTTCATAGAGCAAGGAAGCAGACTATATTTGTAGTCAACAAAGCATCGTTTATTTCAGGGGAAAATTGCAATGGTGATCGAACAGAATATATCACGGCACCAAGATAATTTGGTTGACCAAAACATGGCCGAATCATGCACTTCTTCTGTCTGAGAGCCAACATAGACATGTTGATTTCCTGCCAATTCTTTCTTTCTTTCTTGTTTCATTTTTCTTTCCTTTTTCCTTCCTTTCTTTCTTTACAGGCAAATTTGTCCGACATTTCATTTGAAAATTATTTCAGAAACTCAAACTTGGCATAATTATACTTCCATGCATGAGTTTTTTTAAAGAGATTTAACGGCTTTGATAAATATGCAAGTTAAGGTTATTTAAAAATTTAAATCTTGAATATCTCCGAAACTGTTATAATCACAAGTACCCGATCCAACTTTGATTAATTTGTTTGTAACACTGCACATTTTTGTGATTTATATGTGACCTCGAAAGGTCAAATTCCAATGTCGTAACACCATCTGAAATTTTCATCTAGCCATAACTCAGTCACTTTTTATCCAATTTTAACCATGTTGGACCCAAATTGTACTTATTGCAACATTACATTTTTTTTGCAACTTACATGTAACGTTCAAAGGTCAAGGTCATTTGGACATTAGCAATTTTTATCCAGTCATACCTCGCCCAATTATTATCCAAGTTTGATCATGTTGCACTCAAATTGTAGCTGTTGTAACACTGCACATTTTTTGTATTTTACATGTGACCTTTAAAGTTCAAATATCAAGGTCATTTGGACCTTTGCAATTTCCGTGCAACTTAGATCATGTTTAACTCATAGGTATTGGAACACTGCACACTTTTTAGAAATATACACGCGACCTCTAAAAGTCAAACGCCAATGTCATTTTGCCATCTAAAATGTGCTTCTAGCCATAGCAATTTTTTATCCGATTTTGATCATTATGGGCTGAAATTTGTAGATATTGTAGCACTGCTTTTGGGTACTTTACATTTGGTCAAGGTCATTTACATCTTTGGAATCCTAATCCAGTCCTAAGTCAGCCAATTTCCAACCAACTCTTATCATGTGAGACTCAATTTGTAGTTATTGCAACACTGCATACTTTTATAATTATCATGTTATCTCTAAAGGTCCAAGGTCAAGGTCATTTGGCCCTTTGAAAGTTTCATCTAGCTATAACCTGGTCAATTGTCATCTGAATTGGTTCATGTTGGGCTTAAATTGTAGGTATTGTAAAATTTTTGTGATTAACATATTACCTCTAAAGCTGAAAGTTCAAGGTCGTTTTGAGTTTGAAATTCTCTACGAGCCATACGTTTAACGGAATGTGAAGCACCAAAGAACAAAAGTTGTAGCATTTAATGTTTACAACTTTTGAAAGCACACTTACAGATTTGCTAGAAAGCAAATTTTCTTTTCCAGTTTATAATCATTTTCGGGGAGTGGCTTGGGGTTTTTTTGTGGGGGTGGGTGGTGTTTTTTTTGTTTTGTTTTTTTCCTTTTTCTTTTTCTTTTTTGTTTGTTTGTTTGTTTTCTGCTGCGTTTTGATCTGTCAGTCTTTGGCATGCAAGAAATATTTTTGAACTTCTCTTTGTAACCAATTTTGACAATCGGGATTTAATGATGATACCTTGTATATAACGGAAATTATACCAACTGCAATCAATGTGCCGAAGGCATAAAACTGTGTTGAGGTTTTATTGTCATACGAATGTTTCGACGAGGCGAAAACAGAAACATACTGTTAAATCAAACATACGTTTCGAACTTAATACCAGTATTGACCTGCCCTTCCCATGATTCAGTACATGACATATGTCCAGGCAAAATTGTTTGCATACCATTCGTACTTTCGGTCGACTACTTCATCAACTTAAACTTTAAATACGCTTCAAAATAGGCACTGCATGAAAGCAAACAAACTTCTCAAAATTCTATGCGGATCATTTATTCCGAGATAAATATGAAACGAAATCGTATCAAATTTTCAATACTGCACTTAAAATGGTTTTAAATATATATATATATATATATATATATATATATATATATATATATATATATATATATATATATATATATATATATATATATATATATATATATATATATATCTTAATTTGCCTGGACATGCAAACCAGGGTGCATTTGTCAGGGATCATCACGAGAATTTTCAATTGAATTCCATTATGTCATTGACCTGGACATGCAACTAGGATGCATTTGTCAGGGATCATCACGAGAATTTTCAATTGAATATCATGTGCTCATTGAATCACTGCAATTATCTGTAAGTGACAAAACAAGATTAGATGGTGTTAATTTACATTGTGCGTAGCGTAAGCGGCCATCGAGCACAGGCCAAAGGTCCAGAAAGGCATTACCTCCATATCCAGTCACGCAGGCAAATATGATCCAGGCCACAGACAGCCCCCATACATCCCTGTACACAGCGTTATAAAATGCTGACTCGTAAAGCGACGGCTTGTAACCATCAAGAAGTCTATAGACGCCAAAGACCACAGATAACTGTGCAGTTATACATACACACCAGCCTGCTGCTACAAGGCTCTGAAAATAAACACTATTTTATACACACACACCAGCTTTCTGCTACGAGGCTCTGAAAATAAACGCTATTTTAGTGTGCTTAGGCGGATTTCCCAGCGAATACTGTTCAAACCAAACTGCAAGGGACTTGCGTGTTTAATTTTTCGCAAGAAGAACCATCAATCAAGTACTTTTGACATGCTTATGCGAAAGTGTGCGGCTTTGTATTCCCTTTAAGGTCAGTCTGAAGATGTGGCATAAACTTGATTCAAATTAGCAAGTCTTGTTGGCAAACATGCAGCAAGGGTAAAACTTGAAAAATGATGCAAAACCCACTGACAATTTATTGTCTTCCGATAAAATGAATCGGGTCAAACCAATGAAGCACTACTTTTACAGTAAATCTAAAAGCAGCCGTCAGTAGCATGCAAATTCGCCATAGCACTGAAATTCAACATGACAGGAGTCAGCCAACATTTTCAAGTTCCAGCGAGGTCTGCTTGCTGTCACAGCAGAGCTGACTTTTATACATTCAGGAGCTACCTTAATAACTAAAAATAAAAAAAGACATTTTGTTTGCAATGATACTGGTATTTGTTGTGAATTGTAGTCAAAATTGTCTGTCGTAGCTGCTCTGTTTTGAGTTCCAAATGGAGACCCCTTAACAGATCATCCGTTCTCCTTTGGCACAACTTTCAACTGCTCTCTTTGAAATGCGAAGTGCACCGAACACACAAAAAGACGAGAGTTAGATTGATGCTCTCGCATATTCTAGATTTCGTAAAGAATTTTCAAAAAATCTGAATGGGAATATAATGATAAACTCGGTCAAATACTTCTCTGCTCGAAATCATACATCTCTTAAAGCTTCTTTGCCGTACACATACAGATAGCATATCGAACGCTGCTGCTTTCAATACCTTTTTCTACAACAATACTTGTTCGATCTTGATTCGTCTGTAGTCAATTTCTTTCGTTGTATTATTTTTCCATTTACATATTTCATGATGAAGTCCTGGAAATTGTATCCAGCTTAGATGCTTGTACTGCTTCTCGGTCTGACGGCACAAAAATAAAATATTTCTAGGAAGCCGCACTTGCAGATCGCAAGACGCACACAAAATTATATGTACCAATGAATTCCCATTTTGATGGAAGAAAGCTTATGTAAGTCCTACCCACAAAACTCTTCTTAAACCTTGGGTTTAAACTATGGGTCCGTTTCATTATTACGTTAGCCCGAAAAAAGCCTTTCAAAAAGGACGATTTTCAGTACACTTTTGATTTTTAAAGGGAAAATCTACTTTCTTCCCTAAAGCAATCAGGAATAACATCGGGTGACTCCGCTATCAAAAAATTATTATTATTATAAAGCGTGCCGAGAAAAGCTGTTGAACTGGTCCATTATTTTATTATGTGGAAATTCTGGCATGCTGCAGGCGGTTGACTGAAAGGCCTTTATCGGAGGACCATTAGTTGCTAGACCTACCCAATGTAAGGTGACCTTTCTGTCTGTCCTGTGAAAAATATACCCAAGCAGCAGTCCCATCAGGTATGGACCAATTCGTATCCAGGAAGGAAAGTACAAGTCCGCAAACGCTTTGTGTCTGGCAAATAAAGGTCGATAAACTGAATTAGATGCTTTATACAGCAAATGGTTTCAATATTACCAATATGTATTTCGGGGCAAAACGATAGCAGCTGTACTCAAAAACTCGTATTTAATGATATTGCGTGTGAAAGGGGGTGAACATCGGCTCGGGCGATGTTTGGCTCACAGATCATGCAAATAAGTTTGCGCGTGGTCAAGCATGCACAGTGCGCACTTTCGACAAACAATCTTGGTGAAGTGGACCGTTCAAGCTAACGGTAATTTTATGTTTTATGTCACATAAGTACCGCGATTTAGTGACATACTCATAGTAGATACTTAAAAAACATTTACAATGCTCCTGATTAGCTGCTGAAAGAAATACAGAGTGCAAATTGCATGCAATCGATGTTAAAACGGGAAGCACGTGTACCGGTATGCATTGCCAGTCAGTCCGTACTGAATAAAATCTGTATTTTGTTTTGTTTTTTTTGTTTGTTTGTTTGTTTGTTTGTTTGTTTGTTTTTTTGTTTGTTTGTTTTGTTTTGTTTTGTTTTTGTTTTTTTGTTTGGTTTTTTGTTTTTGTTTTGTTTTTTGCACAGAGATAGCGCAATATTTATATACTGTTGGTGCTATTGGTCAATAGTTATAGTGGAAACCTTTTAATATGTTGTACATCTGCACGAGAACGCGCCATGTTGCCATATTCCGGTCATTACGCGCACTGAAAGTTGATCTTTGCCATGAGCTACATTGGGCGAATTAACTCGCCGGTAGCAAAGTAGAAACCAATATCTTTGAGCGGCTTTTCTCGCCTGCAGCAGGGGAACGGTTAAATTTCTCGTTACTTACTGGAAAACGTTTTTGATGAGATTTTTATTTAAGATCATTCATAATGCCACGCCTTAGGTCAATAGTTTTCCTTGACGCGAATTGAGCGCAATGCGCCCAAGCGGCACCAAGGAAAGGTATTGACTCAATCGTACTCTGACCAGGATTGGGTTTAGCGAGCGTGCAGCAGGTATGTGGCACACTTTTCTGGTTCCGTAAATGACTGGATTCAGCCCGTGTAACCCCATAATACTGTTCCTGCCATGTCTTTTTAATAAATATATAATTGCAGGACAATAGTACTTCATCTTTAAATGTTTAAGATGTTTCAGGTTACACAACTGTATACTCCTCGCACCTCCAACTACTTTCCGTATTTCACGTATTTAGATGTATTATTCCCCAGACATGACCAAGTACCAAAATACATTAAAATTCGACCTAGGCATACAGATTCTTTGGAAAATTTTAAATAGGACATAAGAAAATCTTGACTAAACTATCAAGTAAATAAAGACCTAGAGCATGGTCCACATTAATGTTATAACTTAATAGACGAATCCATTCGTAAAGCCTTTGATAAACACCTGCCAGTGAAAACAGTGAAGTTTAACAAAACACAATCACAAAATTCTTCATGGATAACCCAAACAATTATTATTTCATTAAAAAAAACGAGATAGCTTGCATAAGGCTGTCAAGGGACTGAATAATGAAAGTTTTAAATATGAAACTTTGAATACTAATCTCCATACTTAGAACAATAATCTTAAACTTACAATATGGATAGCCAAAGGAGGGTGTTTTAAAGATGCTTCAACAAATACAAATATGACATCATAGACACCTGGATGACAATAAATAGTATTCTTAAGAGATCAAAGAAGAGAGACTTCCCAGACATTTTCAAAATATAAATAAATAATAAAGGGAAATTCTTTAAGTGATAATCAAGAAATTGCATATAATTTTGATGATTTCTTTACAAAAATACAACAATTAGTGTGGCTAATACAAACCCATATACTGACAACCTAAAAAAACCAAACATGTCATATATTTCAGTTTAATATTATCAATGAAGATCTTGTAATTAACATAATTGATTTTCTCAAACCAGAAAAAATCTTATGGCCATGATAGGCTGTCTGCCAACCTCCTAAAGATCATTAAAAAGTGAGATATGTTCGGTTTTAACTTTAAATATAAACCAGTCCCTTACCGCCGGGATCTTCCCCAACAGCCGCAAACTTGCTAAAGTTCTGCCAAGTTATAAAAAAAATGATCCGACAATTCTCAATTACTGTAGACTTATTCCTATCTTACCTGTAATTTTCAACGTCCTTGAACGAGTTATCTTTCATAAGTACGCAACTATTCCAATTCGCATAATTATGTTTTGATAATCAATATGAATGAAGGGAGTGCCATTCAAAGGATCTTGCCTCTTCTGAACTCATGGGTAGAACAATTTCACAGATGGATAACGGTGAAGTACCTTTTGGTATATTTATCGACTGATCAAAGACGTTTTGATATATTAGCTTACGATATTTTATTAAGAAAACTCAATTTTTATGGTATACATGGAAAAGCTCTGGACCTTTTCTCTATTTAAGTAATCTTCAACAACATGTCATTATTGAGGATGTGGAATCTAGTTTTAGAAACATATATAATGTGGTGCCACAAGAACCCATATTGGTCCCTTTGCTCTTAGTATGTATGGACATAAATGACATCATTGTACCTTCGGAATTACGCGTTTCAAATTCATCATCTATACGGATGACACATTATTCAGTACACCTAGCTTCTAGCAAACGCTAAATGGAGGCGATATCCCATTGGATAATAACTCCGAATTAAATAAAGTAGATATATGGCTAAAAGTTAACAGGTTATCACTTAAAATTAGAAAGACCAAATTTAGGCATTTTTATGAACCGAAAAAAAAATGAATAAATAAACGTCTTCGGTATCAAAATGGAAAATTCTGAAGAAGATTTTGTAGATAGGTTTAACCTTCTTGGCCTTTCTCTTGACGTAAAAAAATGGAACAAACACACACAGTCTCATTCAAAGTTTCTCAGATGACTGGTATTATGAACAAACTGAAAAACTCTTCCTTAAAAACATACTTTTAGCCATTTAGAACTGTGTTGTAGTGCCTCGCCTAAATTACTCTCTTTTAGCCTGGGGAAACAATCTTAGTCGAATTTTTTTAACTCAAAAAGACAGTACGTGTTGTGAGCCATAGTCATTTTAATGTACATTCCGAGTTAATTTTTAAACAGTTGAAATTATTGAAGCTGAAAGACTTCTACAACCACCAACTGTTAAAATTTTATTACATTTTAATCAATAATCAACTTCCACTCTATTTCAACATTTTATCATTAGTGCCATCAAGAAATATCCATGACTAAAATATAAGAGAAAAAGACAAGCTTTTTGTCCAAAGTGTAAATCATTCTTCTGCCAAATAGTGCATACGTTACGAGTTAGTCCAATATCTGAACAAAATGTCAGAAGCTGTTACTGATAAAGTATACACCCATAATCTTGGGGTTTCTGTTCATACACCAAACAGTTATCAATAAATCTTTATGAACTTCTCTGTCAAATTCCTAATTATTACATCTGTAATCCACCGACATAGTGCAAATATTACTTCTCAGATACATGAGTGTATTCTAAAATTTGTGTTTTGTCAGCCGGGATTACTCTTATGTTTTCATTATATTAGTTTTATCTTTGGTAGCTAGCATAATAGTGATTGTTTCATAACCTGAATGCGAACTCCGCACAAAATCCTGATTCTCCGCTTTGTGATTACACTTTGTATAATGTCTGTGGTGCTACAAGCTCTCAGCTATATTCCTCTGTGTGTTGCATACATTTTGGGTGAATAAAATTGTTCCTGATTCGTGATTCCTATATTTACTATTTGCACTAAACGCATTTAACTTGCTGATTAACTTACAGCACGTAAATTTGGACTCACAGTTCAAATGGGTTAAACATCATAAAGAAGGGACCGGGGCCATACACCTTGGTGTAGCTGACAACGGCTGTGATGATACAACTGGCAAGTCCGATGATTAAGCACAGTACAACACCAAGTACTGGCCATCTGGATGACAGAAGTACAGTGAAAATATACATATCCATCTTGATGGCAAGTGAAAACTACTATCAAGATATTGGTGATGGCTTCACAAAGATATTATTGCCTTTTTTCAAATAATTAAGACATGCTTTAATTTCAGATCAAACGCAGGGAGTCTTATACACAGTACCTATTTCTAACGGTCCCTCCTATCAGTGAACTAAAGCAGCGCGACTAATATGGCATAATGACTGAGGTCCAGGATAACAATAGTGTTCTAGAAGAAATTACGGCAACATACCCGCCCCCCGGGAAACAGGTTCTCTGTACCAGAATAGTTGGCCAAATTAAACCCAAGGGAACAGATAAAAGCAGTAACTTGATCATGGCTCAATTTAAGACAAGCGTTCGAAGACTATCACGTTTTTAGGACTTGTGATCATCATAGGGATAATTTCGCTGACTTACTAGCAGCCTCTCACATGAAACAGGAAGGACTCAATTGGGACAGTTCTCCGTTCGAGTGAAAGGCATAGCAGTGCTGACGGAGCAGCCCATTTATTCACGTCGAGACTGGTTTTGGTTCAATCCATCTACCTCAAATCATAACCTCGGTTTTTATTCAAAAACGTTTAACAAATGATAGCTTTGTTAAAAAAAAACAAAAAAAAAAAAAACAAAAAAAAAAAAAAAAAGCACTTTTACGAAAATTGATGCTACAAGTCCAGAGACTGAAATGGAAGATTACTGAATTGATTTGAAAAAGAACAGCTTCCAACCCATGAGATCATGGATTCGGGCAAGTTTAACCGGTCACACTCTTAGAAGATCCAGGCTGTCAAACAGTCTGAAAAAGGTAATAGATGAGATTTTTAGAGGACGGGAAGCGACAGGGCTCACACAGGGTGCGAAGGGATGGGTCGTGCGCCCCTCGTGCACATTTTTTTTTTCAAGCGATACCTTGACGTTTCCCCACGCCAAGTACTTTATTTTTTATGAAAAGTGAAGAAGTTGAATTGTTATATCACTTTTGTGAAGACAATCGCCTTTGTGATGATGCGATATATACTTTATTCACTATTTTATCGTGCGGAATTGCCTCTCGTTTCATGGCCGTTCTCGTCAAGCGTCGCTACTTTCCGTTACAGTGGGACGTCACGGAAGGGAACGTATACACCAACTTCGATTGTCAACATTGACTCGCAGCAGTGCATGTCAGTGTGCTCATGTGGCTTACTGGATTAATGGGAATGCAAACGGACAAGTGTTCTCGGTTGTACAGTCTGAACTCATCCACCATGGTAAACCGATCTTGGAAGGAGCCACCGGCTACGACAAAGGGGTCTTTGCTGGCGCCACTGGGACCGAGTCTGTGCCCAGCATTGAGCATGCCGTAGCTACCACGGAGGATGACCAAAGCTTGCGCTTGGGGTGTTTAGACTAGTAAGGGATGCTTTCTAAAAGTCTTTGTGCAGATAATCTTACATACGTGACTGGTTGAAGTTAAGGTTTCTGAGTACCGCCAGATTATAGCCTGTATAAAGGACAATGAGGCGACAGGCCATTTATTCTACCAGTGATTTGCTGTCTTGTGTCATGTGTGTACTTCTTGCTTTTCCTCAGTGACATATACCCTGTTTTTCCGTGCATTGTTGTATTTTCTCCTTTTTTATGCAAAAGGGATTCATATAGGCCTGCACCCTTGTTCCCGATCGTTTTTTTTTTCAATTAGAAAAGGTTTAAACTAAGAAGGAAGGCCATCTTACGCAGTTACGCTGAACGTTAAGACAGGGAAAACAGTAGCAACTCCGTCTGTGTGGAGTGTGGCTTATGTGTAATCAAGCTGTGGTCAAGTGTTTGTTTATTCCCCTATTTTTGAAGTATGCAGTATGCCACACTAGTCATGCACCGTCCTCATGGATTCTTTTCATTGCGATCCTTTACCTTCACATATCCAAGGCCTTGTTACAAATCACTAAATACAATCAAACTAAGAGCCTGCTGCACGCATGCCTATGATTTCAAGTTCTGCTGGTTTTGAGTTTACATTTACACTGTCGTAGCGTGCAGCATATACTGCCGGTATTGCCTATTGGCAACCGCGCAAGACGGCCTGCCATAAACTCCAAATAGTCACTTATAATGGGAATCTTGGCACATCTGAAAAGCATCCCTTGCCAGTCTAAACTTCCCAAACTCCAGCTCTGGTGATGTTCCGTAGTAGCTATGGCATGGTCAGTGCTGGGCACAGACTCAGTCCAAGTTGCACCGGCAAAGACCGGGGACCGGCTTTGTTGCAGCCCGCTCGTGGCTCCTTCCACTGAGGCTGAATTTCTCTGTCTTTTTCCCTTGCTTCAAGTTACCCTACATCCCCCCACCCCCTCTCATTAAGTTCCTCTTCGGAAAAGGAACAGCTAAAACTAAGACCCAGCTCATTCTCCTCGTCGATAACACTTGTGCTTTTTCTATTGCTATCCTCAATTCACACCGACTCCTTTCCGTTACGTCCCAACCTAGAGCCCGCTTTATGGCCAAAAAGGCGCGAACTTGTCAACTTCGAGCCCGACAAGGGCAACAACATTCTTTGGAAATTAATTTATTTTCCTGCGCAAATATGGCAAATTTTCTTCACAAAAGTGCCATAACACTGCAAGTCCTTCATTTTGAACAAAAAATAAATCTTCCGGCGTTTGGGACCTTTAAAGGATGCAATTTAGTGCAATCTGACATAAAATGTTACCGAGATGTGACATTCTTGATACTTTTTTTAAAAAGTAACGTAGCTTTTACAGTTTTTGGAAAACAATAGCACATAAAGTAGATATGTAAAAATAACGCAAATTTCGTACAAAGGTACATTAGCAGCACTGCAGATCGTAGAAATTTCATTTGAAAAACTGAGTGGACCGTCAAATAAAACTGGTGCTCTTGTGTCGAACAACAAAGCCTGCCTGTTGTGTAAGACAGGATAAAAAAACTCATTGACTTTATGCAGAAAATGTAGTACCCGAATTTCACAAGGAACACAAGAGGTCATATAGGAAAGATGGTAATATCTTATTAAGGAACATCTCTCCATATTAGGACTATGCTGTGTAGACTTCAGCAAAAATGTAGCAGATCTCAGCCCATCACAGTCCATGAAAATGTGGTCCGCAGATGTCCTTTCACCCCCCCCCCCCTCTTGCAACGTGAACTCCACGTATCAAAACATTAAATTTTAGTTTAATGGCTTCATCCAGCCTTCTGATTTCATTAAAATATATTAGGGTCTTAATTTGGGAGGCATAAGCGTGAACTGCTACTAAGATATTCTTGTGCGAGACCAAAAATTAAAACTTGGCATCATAATAACATATACAAAGAAGTCAATTTAGAAGTCAATTTAGAAGTCAATTGTCACGTTTTTTTTCATTTCATCTTCACCATGCAAGCTAGCCAAAGGCTAAATGAAACCAGTACATGTAGTTTCTTTCTGTTTTAGTTATTAGTCGAGACCAATATACTTACTTATACAGAGCTGTGATCAAAATTGGCGACACCAGAAAGAACTGTACCTCGTTCGCCAGATACCACGACCATCTCATGCACTGTACATATCAAAATGAGACGAAGCAGGTTTTTATGATATTTTACGTCAAGCTAAATGACAATACATAGCCATTTTTATGGTACGCGATGAAATTTTCAAAAAAATGTTTTGATTTTAATAGATCATTACATTATCAAGTGTCACTTCTTGATACTTTTTTCGTCTATTTGAGATGTGACAGAAAATGATCTTTAAATGATTAATCCTGTGGCATCGCGTTAAAAAAAACCGACATCACGTTGCCGTACCTAGATCTAAGCTTCACTATGCCGCTTAATGTACTTTCCACAGATATTGCTGGCAGCATTTTCTGAGATTGACAGGAAGAGCACTTTTCGGCTTAAATTGATGGCTTATTGATTGATTGATTGATTGATTGATTGATTGATTGATGCATTTATTTATGCAATCATTTTACACAAATATGTTTGCTTGTTTTAATTTTAATTTTGTAATCTTCCTATTATGTTGAATCAGCTTTCACTTATGAGTGTGTGAATAAATGTAGACCCAATTAGTGATGTTCCCAACGCATGTGATAGAATTTTACCAGTTCGGTAGGATATACAATGTTATTGATAAAGAGTAAATTCGTCCACCAATGCTTCAAGCATGCCGGATCACGTCCAGGAATCCAGTTAGGACCATCTCCAAAATATTGAAACAATGTTATGTATATACACATAATGAGCACGTAGGTCGGTAATATCCTGAAAAGAAACCAGAATATGCGATTTGAAAACCTATTGGGATTAATTAAAAGGGGTGCTAATAAGCGAAGAGTACCATGTTTGTGCATTTTTCTGTACATGATGAGAATGGTTTAATGGTAGAGATTCCATGCCTGAAAAATATTTTGATTTCATTTTGGTACGGCCACAAATCTTATTTAGTCTCTCCCAAAGACTCCAACATGACATTTTTGACGGATAGTTGGACAATTTGTATTTACAATTTATTTACCATGATCAAAATAAACAATGTGCATACAATGAGCGGAGCTAACACAGTAATTGATATACGTATATTAGACATACATGCCGCATTTATTCGGAACTTACGGTAGCCTAGTTTGTTGAAGAGTTTTGCCCAAGATAAAATATCAGACGACACATTTTGCATACCTATGACTGGTGTTGATAAACCTTATTACAATTAAATTTTAAAACATATTTACACCTTGAGGTCAACTGTCATCTGTTTGAGATGTGCGCTATGCACACATGCATGGACGAGAGTCGTTGTACAGAATGCATTGCTTCTTCCTGTGCAGCTCAAATATTTATACTTCTCTTCGTTTTTATTTATTTATTTATTATTATTTCTTTTTTGCTCGACAAACTCTAACCAGATGACTCAGTGCTTTGCAGCCAAATATTGTTCCTCCCCTCGAAAGCCAATGAAAAAAAAAAAAAAAAAACAAGAACAACAACAATGATGGCCGGAACGAGACATGGAATTTTCACACTTACCTCAGAAGTCTGTGTATAATTGCAAATGCCCAGTTGAGATTTCCTCCCATCCTCTTCATAAGATTACAGCAAACAAACGCATTTAGCAAGCCACTAAAAAGAAATGATGTATACGCTGTTTTCAATATGTAGAGCATATAATGGAGCATGCTTTCATTGTACCTCTGAGACAAATCGACAAAGAAAGTTCAATTATGTCATATTTACCTCATTACAAAGAAGGTGTCAACTGCTAGTGGGGTTTGTATCAACAGCAGGTGGCTCTTGGTCGTAAAAGTGTCTGCCAAAACTGTGGCGTTTTCTGAAATTTGGCAACTGATAAATCATACAAAAGTATACGATATACGATGTGATATATGATATGACATGATATGATATATGATATGTTATGATATGATATGAAATGATATGATATGATATATGATATATGATATCTTATGATATGATATGATATGACATGATATATGATATGATTGATATATAATGAATGGACCAATGAATTAATGGTCAGGTAGATGGACACACAAATGGAGAAAGGGGGACAGACAGTCAACAGACAGACAAACCGATGTACAAAGAGAGAGAAATATATATGTTGATAACACGAGCAAAGTTCGACAGACATGGTTGACAGCATAATTGTCATACGTGTGATATCAAGACTCATCGGCGGGCAGGGTAGCTTCACAGGACAGGAACGTCAAAAGGGAGATTTAGATTTTAAACGTTTTGTGATATAGATATGCACCATTTATCAAACATATTTCGCAAACTAGTTCATTAAATAGATGCGACAATTGTGAGCGACATTACTCATTTATATGCTTCAAGACCACTTTCGTTAGTCGATGGACTGTTGAAATATTGCCTTTCAGTGAGTTCACAATACTTACCCAGAAATGGGGTCCCCAGGGAGTATGAATGGCCGAGGATAATCCAAATAATACTGAGAGCTCTAATACCATTTAGAGGCAGCAAAGTATTTCCGTTGCTGGGGGAAAGATCCAAGATTTTAAACGCATTTGTGTAGGCTGAGAACGCAATAAATATTTTCCCCAACACACCAATAGCTGTGAAAAATAAAGTTGGTGGAGCAGTAAAAAAGGATTGTTTTATTGTGTGTGCTTTGTCACATACAATGATTGAAGGACCCTAAAATAGAAGAAGGGCGCACTTTAATTAAATACTTTTACACAGGCTAGGAACGATTTCCTTTTCTTTTCATCATCCTAAGTACAAACTATACAGAGACCAAACGGCGCCACCTGTGACCATCGTGGGCAACATACATACAAAATGTGACTGAAAGACAAAATCCCATAAGAAGACTTGTTATTTTTTTCATATATATATAATTATAGAAATATATACAATTGTTTTAAAGCAAAATAATGTTGCGGAGAGGATGAGTGCTTACAATGTTTAATTCATAAAGATTTCGCCAAGCAAACTCACAGATAATGTGTGCAGAAGGATAGGCAGTTATATTCTGGCGAAAAAAGTGAGCAGTCCCTTCGGTATAACTAAGAGTGTGAACTTCTGTTGCAAATGTGATGCATAATTAAGGAGTTGCGTAACATAGTCATCGAAGCTAGTCAAAGGGGCCCAGTGCAAAGTTTAAAAAAAGCTGGCCTGGAATTGAAATAAGGCCGGGATAAGACAACGGGAATAGTCACCAGGTGCATCCAGTGTCGAAGGGCACATGGGGTTCAGATTGGGGGGGGGGGGGTAGGGGAATCACTGATACGCTGGTACAAGTCATAATTTTGTCCTAGTACAAGCTACGGAAAATAAGAAAATGTACTAATAATGGTTGGTACAAAGAATGGAAATTAAAAGGGTTTCCAGGACGTAATTATGGCAAATAAAAATGTCCAGTGCACCATTAAGGAAACCCCTTTACCCCCTCCCCCCACCCCCTCCAATTGACCTGCTTCAAGCACATAAGACATCAATGGCAGTCAGCATGGTCGGCGTGGATCACTGGTGACGGACTTCTGATTTTGAGAGAGAAGAGATTGGGGATATGCTAATTTACACACACACACACACACACACACACACACACACACACACACTCCAAAATACACCCAATATAATACAAGTAAGACCGATCACTTTTGAGTGCATAAAGCACGCAATTTGCTGATGGCGCTCAAATTCGTAACTTTCCCGTGTTGATCAAACTTTTCCATGGGACACAACTTTTGAGCGCAAGCATGGCTGTATTGTGTTCAGATAGAAAGTGTTATTTCATTTTGATCATGTACAATAACTTCATGTGTTGGGAACATTGCACCCCTCTATCTTTCAGATAGTGTTTTAAGTCGACTACTCTCACTTTCGAAAAAGATTTCAAGTTTTGCCCTCCCAGTGCACTGCCGCTTGCTGGCTTCGTCCGTAAGCGTGACCAGGGACATGTTACCGCAGGGCCCTGGCCTGACCTACCTGCATGGCAACAAGAACTGAGCGTTACATGTACATGGTAATCAGTCATGCGCGTGATCGTCACGCCTCGCCCCGGGGAAAGTGTGAACTACATTCCGCAAGTTCGGTATTGCAGATTCAGCAAGAGCGTCTGCAAGTTTCTAAATCAGCATATCATACACGGGTAGTGGCTTTCCTAGCCATTGTCATTACCGAATGACAATAAAGCCAAGCGGAACAATGCTTTTTTAACTTCGATTACTTGACATTATGGATGCTGTGCAGGCCAGGCACCACATTGTGTGCAGGGCCGCTTCAGTCATCAAAGCAACAACGAAAAAACTGGCGGGTAAATTTACAAACATTGCACTGCGCCAAATGGATTGGAACATCTGCCAACCCTTTACGACCTTCATTCTATTCCACTGTCCTTAATCATGTGATATGTAAGGGGCCGTCCATAATTATCAACATTTTCATCTATGCCCAAATGACTATAAATATTTCACCCTTCCTCGTTTATGGCCATCATTAACATTTTTTTTCGGATTTATTGCAAATACAGACACTAAACCTGATATGATACGACGAAAATGCTCAGACAAGGAGTACATACAGTTTTCCTTGTCTAAGCGTAATAAAGTGAACTTATTCCTCTGTAAATATTCAGCAAATAACGGGACAAACAAAGTGAACTTTACTTTAATATTTATTTATTTAAAAAAAGATGCCGTTATTCTTCTACAGACTCTACTTGATTATAGCAACAACTTTATACTACTATAGACTATGTTTTTGTAGATAATGTTTGATTTAGAATGTCCACTCCATACGCCAGTATACATAAACACCGTTCACTCAAAATTCAATTCCACCAGCTTATGACTGTTTGGGTCTTCCTCTCTGTAGCTTGTGACCCTTGAGGCTTAGATGATTGAGTAGTTGGTACGTTGTATCAAATTCAGTGTCACAAATCTTGCAAACATGCTGCTTGATCTCTTGAAAATCTTTTCCCAGTCTCTTGTCACCATGAATAAAACTTGTGCTTGGTCTCATCAACAGATGATGTGAACACATAAGCATAACCCTTGTCACACCAACCACGCTTTGCCGCTGACAAGTAGCCATCAGGCATGCTGAAATTAGAAGCATTTCTTGACTAACTGAAATCTTCTCTCCATGTTTCTTGCATTTTCCGTTCTTCTTGTAATGTTCTTTGCATAACCTGTTTTGATGTATGCTGGCATACAAAGGTATATGCATTCTGTACATGATCATTCAATCATTTATGATTTTTATCATGCATCTGTGGTTTGGGGCGATTATATTTAGCTGTGCTAATTCGGTCTCACTCAGCTCTATGCTTGCATCTGCGCATGTCTGTTCCAGCTGACTGAATGTGGATCACATCAAGGGGTTGATGGGAAGGAAGTGTTAAAATACAAAGTGACACCTAGTGGCAGGTTGAAATTTTACAGGGGAACTGAAAATGTTGGATCAACATTTTCAGGGTTGAAAGTTATGTTCATCTGGCTCTGACCCCCTCCCCCCAATGACCATTTGTGACATTAGTGAAAATATTGATAACTACGGACGACCCCTAACAAGCTGCTGCTAGAATGTTCAACAATATATATTCGTACCTCACCACAGGTAGCAGCACCACGCAAATACGTTGTTCTCGACACAAGTTTTTGCACTTTTAACAAGTAATGCTCACCAGTAAAATGTATTTTTGAGTCAATTTCACTTGAGAATTTCCTTCTTTTAATAAATTAATTATGAAATAAGTGTTTGGAGACCTACTGAAAACGTATTTCCAGACACACTGTATGTATGTATGTGTTGATGTGTGTGTTTTTGTGTATGTAGGTATGTGCATGTATGTGTTTGTGTGTATGTATGTGTGTGTATGTATGTATGTATGTATGTATGTATGTATGTATGTATGTATGTATGTATGTATGCATGCATGCATGTATGTATGTAAATATGTGTGTATGTATGTATGTATGTATGACATGTATGTATGTATGTCTGTATGTATGTATGTATGCATATATGTATGGTTGTATGTATGTATGTATGTATGTATGTATGTGTGTATGTATGTATGTATGTATGTATGTATGTATGTGGGCATAACTTCAGTTTTTGTCCGTTGCCTGAGGTGTTTCATACCGGGTTCTCCTGTTGCTGGAGCTAGGTCTTGCGTATGGTTGTTACCACTTGTTTTCTCGTTCGTTGCTAACAGCATGTAGTCACCATTTGGTATGATTTTCCGGCCATTTTCAGAATCTTGGACATCCCCATTAGTATTTGACACTTTTGCACGCTTCAGATAGGGCTGATACACTAAAGTGTCATAAACGGTAGCGATGATGACAAATATTGATAGGAACGCCAGCAGTGATCTGAAATAAATAAAAACAAAAAAGGCACAAGCATCACATAGTGTGGCAGCTTGACAACGTACAGAACAGTTTCTTCACTGCAGTTTAGGTTGCATTTGACCATGGTGGTGACGTCACTTTGACACCTGATGCAAGAACTTTATCATTTTGCTTGCAATATTCCATTCCCTGTATACTTCCATTACCCCTAACAAACTGTGAAGCACACAACGACCAGACCCTGAATGAACACGGAGTTTTAATTTGGTACCAGGTATGTCACAGCAACCAAGGACCCCAAAGGAGAAAAGAAACCTCCTTATCAGACCCACTAGCATAAGTAAACACGAAAGAATAGAGAAAGATATTATCTACACACTGGCTCTCCTTTGAAGTACTAAGGATAAGACTTGTATAATCTTAAAGCATGCTGAAACCGTCATGGATGGTTCGGACAGGATTAGAGAAAGTTCAAATTGCACATTTGATTTGGCTATCGGCCGTTTTTGCTGTTGGATATAGGAAAGAAGGTACTTCAGATTCCAAAGCCAACTGAATTTCTTACTAACGTATTAATGGTATGATAGAGGGGGGTTAAAAGCTAGAAATTTGAAATTTGTACATTCAGCAAGACAAGGTCATGAACTTATGTTTTTAATCAGTATCATATACCCATATGTTGAATTCTGTAACTTTATCAACAAGCTGCATAATATCACTATGAACTAAATTTAAGAATCACATTCGCAGAGTTATTGCCATGATAGGTGTCCCGTGTCAGATGTGGAATTACTTGGCTCTCGAAATAATTGATATTGGATAAATGCGTACTGAAGTATCAGACCACGCCAAGACAGAACCATTGCAGTCTAAATTTTGGTAAACTTTGATCATGTTTCTGTATTTAATGCATATGTGGATGTTTATAAGTAAGTGTGCATATGCATTCCTCTAGCAAGGATTGGACATTGTTATAATAATAATTCGTAGTAGTATTGTTAATGCTTATATTGTTATCGTTGTCATTATCATTGATAATACTACTACATCTACCACTACTACTACTACTACTACTGCTAGTACTACTACTACTACTACTACTACTACTACTACTACTACCATAGTCATTCTTAGAAATACGAGAGAACTCGTTGGGAAATCCTGTGGTTGTCTGATATTGTGTCAGAATGTGCTCGCAGCGCCCTCAACTGACAAATCAGGTATTACTTTAGTGCAACTTTCCCATGTCGACAATTGTCCGTCTGGGCCCTTTTGTCTTGACCTGGTGCAACAATGGAAATATGTACGATCCTGCATCCTATGAGGAGGTACTTGTACTCTCTCTCTCTCTCTCTCTCTCTCTCTCTCTCACACACACACACACTGAACTGTGATATAATATGTAATCAAAATGTCATAAAGTGATTTGACTGCAACTTACATCACAGCGATGGCAGCGCCATCTATAGGTTCACTTAACGCCTCACACTCGACGCTCTGGATTTCATCCACTGCTGGCACGGCATATTCACCTACATGATTAACACGAAAGGAAAATATTTGTTTAACTTCCTTAATGTGAAAAACTTTACTTCCGTAGTTTTCATGGTGGTGGCATAAGACAGGTTAAATTTATTGTTCATCAACATCTAAGAAATGTAATACTCCATTTAAAAAAATTACCTCTGCGGGTTTTTTTTTCAAAATTAAGAAGCTGAGACAAAAAGTCTACAGCTTTCAAGGCATTGGTATAAGAACCATGTGACTGTTTTCTACAGAGATGCATATTAAAAGATATCTTCCTCACACAGAAAATTGTTTTTGCTATTAAGTACCAATTTCTTGATGCGAAGCAATTTAGCAGAGTATTCTGCCACACGGTAGACGTTGAATCGCTACTGCTAGGACGAAAAGTCTTTTCGAGAGGAATTAGAATTTGATATCATCACAATTCACATGAAAACGATGTTTGTTGTGATGGAATCTCAAGGAGTTCATCGAATGAGACCATTTTTTATTAGCCGACGAAAAGCAGAGATCGTCGATACTGGAGACGGGAACTTACCAGTTAGTAAGAGCTTTTCTATATCATCGCCGTTGCACGTGCTTGGATAACATACGCCATATGTCACTGCCATCGTGAAGTTGTACTTGTAGCGTACGTCCTATCAAATAAATAGTCATTCTCTGTTTAAAGAAATATGACTTTTAGGTGGTTCGCTTACTGCATTGACGGATATACGATAGAACCTGGTCTTTACACCGGGGTGATCCTCCTGCTAAAACTGTTCGTGAGTACATTGCACTGTCTCAAAATGCTTGCCTACGGCAATTCTGGCTTTAATTTTGAGGTGGTCACATTTCTTTTGCCCTCTAAATGCAGGCCTCCGTTATGCATGCATGTAATCTGATATTACAAATTCTAGCTTTCCTTGTCTGGAACACAAGTAAATTATCGGAACTTCAGCCTTCACTTCCTTACACAAACAACTGCAAGGAAACGAAAAATTTAAAGTGTTTCCATTGGAAAATAATTCAGAGTATTCCGAACGTGCAACTTTCTACCACAATACTACACCAGCTGTATATAGAATGATCTGCATATAAGATGTGTAAAATAGGATGAAGTGTGACCAGTATCAAATCCACAATCGGTATCATGACCGAAAGATGTATTTGATTAAAATTTAAGGTGAATAAATATTTAATAAGAATTTACTGGCATAACACCCCCTTTACAGCGGGGCACCAACGGAACGGAGAAAATTCCATGATGCATTCCAGTTACATGCAAAAAATCACTCATTCTTCTGTCAAAAATAATCTGTGCGTGTTAAGATATATCTATAGTATTTATACAGCTCAACAAAAGTTAGGGACATAATGGTTATTTTCTTATATCTTTCAGATGTTACAAATATTCTAAGATATATCCTGGTCAAATGGGAAGCCAGTACTGTCCTACTCCTTCCAGGTGTGCACAGGTGAAATGGCAGGACATTCAGAGCAGGCGGTTCCTGTTTTGACAGTCTGATGTGTTGCAATGCATTGATTCAACATGACACAGATGGCACCTGTTTCCTTAGGCGCATAACATGATACCTGGAATGTCGGAGGCAGGGATGAAACAACTGATGTGGCACACCTGTTTGTAGTATCACAGAGCGTCAATTGCCAACTTTTGTCGGGTTCAAGAGACTGGTACAGTGGATGTCAGGCCTCGATCTGGAGCCCCAAAAGCACTTGTCCAGCTGATGATCAGTGCACAACCAACAGAGCTCTGCGTGACAGATACCGAACTGCATCTTATTAATGTACGAACCTCAGGGAAGCACCAAGAATAAATGTTTTCACGCAGACTACCAAATTTCTCTTGCATGAGAGATGTCTTCACGCCAGAAGATCAGTGCCTGTCATTCCTCTGCAGCAATACCATAGAGTTGCCCGCCTTGCATGGGCCAGTAAACATGAAAGATGGAACAGAAACCGATGGAGAAATGTGACATTCTCAGACGAATCTCGCGTCAATTTGGACTTTGCAGAAAGAAGAAGCAATGTGTGACAGGGGCGTAGAAACGTCAAATGGATGCAACCCTCGACCAACATGATCGGTGTGGAGGAGAACGTGTCATACTTTGGAGAGCAGTTTCATCAGATGTTCACGCTAATTTTTATGTTGTGCAGGGCAGATTGACTGGCCACCGCTATCGTGAAGAAATTCTCCATCCCCTGTTACTTCCATATGCACATGCCCTGAGTGATGAAAGCATATTTCATCAAGTCAATGCCATGCCTCATGTGTGCAGATATGCTAAACAATTTCTGCAGTCTAAGAGTATAGAGTGTCTGCCATGGCTTGCCTTTTCACCTTTTCTCTCCCCCGAAACAGCATCTGTGGGATGTTTTTGGCAGAACTCTTAAGTAACGATCACATGCAGCCAGGAATCATGCTTCTTTACAAGCAGAATGGGCCAGGATACAAGAGACTCAAGCGAAGAAACTGATCAGCAGTATGCGGCAATGTCAGGCATGTATCCAAAACAAAGGTGGCTACACAAAGTACTGAACATGCTTTTGTCTGCTGTGTTGTCATTTTCGCATTTTTGAAAATGAACCTTCGTACCTTCATTGTTGTATGGCTTCATGAGACGGTCACCAAGTGCAAAATCAAGGATGTGAACAACTTGAATAAACATGTCAGTTACCTTGAGCTGTGTTACTTCTTATTAGTAGTGGTGTGTGTGATGGAAGTGGCAACAGTAAAATAATGTCCCGGACTTTCGTTGACCAGTATGCAAGTAATAGTTCGGGTCCTGTGCACTAAAACTATACATAAACCACTCGCTGGGACAAAACTCCAGAAAGCGTGAGGACATGTACATCATACATATTTCGTATACAAGGCAGAATACATGTACAAGTGAATAACAGAACTGTCAATTCACCGTGATTACATACTCTTCGAGATGGGGGTTTGTAGAGGGGGGCCCCAGTAGAGTGACAGGAAGGGGGGACAAAGCCGCGCAGGCAAAACAGTTACGTCATAAGGGATCCTCTCTCTGCTGGTTTGACTCCATCTGTATGATTTTATCTTTAAGAGACCACTATCACATGTTACTTTTATAATAGCATAAATTGGTGGGGATCTATTCACAAGAGATACATGTAGAACGATCATATAATCTGTCATTCCGAGAAGTCATTAAGTGACTGTCTCCTATAATGCCAAGCCTAAACCAAATATGTTTTGTATAGGATACGATATGATGCGACGCAATACAATACAATATAATGAAGAAGTATACGGCTGTGGGCCACAATAAACTACGTAATACTACAGGGTCCAGATCAGAGGGAACGAATATTTTATAAGAAATTTTGAAAGTGCTTGTGGTAGGAGAACAATATACCTATATACGTGATGGTTTTTTGGGGGGTACCCCGGCCCCTTGCTGTTAATCATGTAATGTGATAGAATTCTGCGGAATAAAGTAAGATGAACCTCCTGTGCAGTACAACTTTTAAATAATAAGACTCTTTCGATTTTTCAAAGAATTGCTTGTTAGTAAGGACAACGTTGCTTTATTTTTTCTTTTGCCGCAAGGTGTGAAATCGATCGTACCCCAGAGAGATTGGTACTTACCAAACCGAAGTTACTTGTCTTTACCAGCGCCTTACAGTATTTACCACGGAAGGGTTGTGGTATTATTGCCTCCATTTGCCGGCTGATGGGTGTGGTTGTGCCCATTTGAATGCACTGCTTATGAGACCCATACCAGCGTAGATTTCCTTGGAACAGACCACTCTCAGGTTTTCCCGTCGCATCCAGCACTGTATAGTGATTGTATTGTAATCAGTTTGTTACTCTTTGTTTCCCACATATATATTTTGAGAACATAATTATCATCATCTTCGTCTTTAATTTTAGTCTTCACCGGGTAATCTTTGAACTTGACATTTCTGATCATATTATCGTGTGCTTTTTTGTGTCAGAGATGACATGTTCGATTTTGCCATAGTGAAATAAATTAAACATAATCATATCAAAATTACGTATTATCGCCACTTGCAAAATATGGAGTTATGTTTCTACTTTTTTCAATGGACTATGTAAATTGGTAGCTAATGATTTTAAATTCTTGTAGGTATATTTGCAACTTAGAAACAGATATTTTGGGTCAAACCTCTTCCCAAAACCGTCTGGTGGACGATAGCAAGCCTAAGCAATCCCTCCACACTGAATCTGTTGTGTGAGGTATTATGTGGAAAATTTTCTCAAATATGTCTATGCGGACACTTGCACCATGCCACCCATATCCTTTCACTCCATGGATAAATCCAGCAACGTTCTTGTAGAATTTTATTCTGAGCTTACACACCTTACAAAATCATGATCGGTCATATATATCCCGCTCGTTCCGAACATAATATATATATATATATATATATATTCGGCATTTCCTTAATGCTGGTGGATTCAAGTCCCCGATCCTGGAAATAAATGCCGACTGAGTACTTATACCGCAGAACCATGTTGATATGGCACTCGCATATAACTACCTCCATTGAACCATTCTTTTTGAGTATGGGGATTTGTTCGAGTGGATATGTGCGTTTCCAATTTCAGCTAGGCGACTGGTGCCAAAGGTTGCAGGTTCGAGTCCCACTGGTTCCGAACATTATATGTCTATATATATATATATATATATATACATTATGGAACGCCGTTTCTTGTTCTTATAAATGTGAACAAATGTGTGATCAGGTGAATAAATGTTTAATCAGAACACTAAATATTTAATAAAAGATCAAGTCTATTTGATCAGATGAACAAATGTATTTGTTCACCTGATTAAGTGCAGTATATTTGTTCTTCTGATCAAATTGATTTGAAGACCAAACTTATTTCATCAGAAGATCAAATAGATTTGTTCTGAGGAACAAATGAAATGAATTTGATCACATGAACAAATGCATTTGTTCACATGACTAAATCCATTTTGTTCTTCTGATCAAATAGAATGTACCGATTTATTCACCTGAACAAATATATTTGTATCGTTATCAAATCGATTTGATCTTCTTGAATAAATAGAAGTTTCTCCACTACCAGATAATAATTACTCCCTCTTTAATGTCGCGCGTCACTTCCGGTAGTCTGTGTTACCATAACACGCAAGAGGTACGTATGTGTATGTATGTATATTCTTTATTTCCTCCATTTTCTGGACAATCTCGAACTTTGACATTTTCTTTATATAGCAACAACAAGTAGGGGTCGGGAGACGGAGCTAGTTGTCACAGGGTTAAGTTGTCATCATCCACCTTTTAAGAATCCCATTTGACAACGTTTGGTTTTTCTAGACTCCAATTAATAGTTGAAAACATTTGGAGAAGAAAAAGTCACGTTATAATCGTTAGTGAAGAAAGAAAGTGTGAGAGAGAGAGAGAGAGAGAGAGAGAGAGAGAGAGAGAAGGAGAAAGAAAGAAAAATGCTCACATCCTTTCCAAAAGCAATGCCAACTACCAAACTTTAGAAAGAAAAAAGTGAAAGAAAAAGGGTCATATCCATGACCATGAAAAGCATGGCAAAAAGCAGTGCCTAACCAAAGAAAGAAAGACTGAGACAGAAAAAAATCCTCACATCCATCCCGAAAGCAAGAGTGCAAGATCGTGGAACCACCGTCCAAATTTACATTTAATCCGCACAAAACACAATCATATTCAAATGATAAATAGGCCTAATGCTGCATTGTGCACGGCCGGCGTCACCCGCTTTAATCTCTAAACAAAGCCGTAACGTCTGCGTTGTAAATGTCTGCGATGACCGTGTTGAAGATATCGCAGACATCGCGGACATATCGAGATTGTACCTTTTGCGTGTTTTACTATTTGTCGCGCGGATCAAATACTGGCGGAAGTGATTTGTTCCGAAGTATAAATATTTGATCAACGGAACAAAACAGACAGGGAGCGTCAATTTAATTAAGTTGGGGGATATTTGATCATGTGATCAGATCGATTTGATCAGAAGAACAATTCGATTCATTCAGATGGTCAAATAACATCTATTTATTCTTCTGCCAAATCGATTAAATCATCTGAACAAATATATTTGTTCATGTGATCAATTAAGAGTATATCTGTTCCTATGATTAAATCGATTTGATCAGAAGAGCAAATCAATTTTATCAGAAGATCAAATTAATTTATTTGGAGGAACAAAGAGACTGTATTTAATCACATGTGCAAATGCATTTGTTCACCTCATGAAATCGATTTGTTCTTCTGATCAAATATTGAATAAAACAAGAAACGCCGTTCCATTATATATATATATATATATATATATATATATATATTATGTATTTTGAAACCGAACCGGGTACTCGGTACTCATATATTGATTTATCACCACTTACACACTAGAAAGAAAATTATGAGGGTAGTGATCAACAAATGCAGCACAGTGATTAAAAAGTGTAACATAGTTTTGAGAAGTTCATCAAATTATCAAAACGCATGATGCATAAAAATGTCTTGCATGTCAGCTTGTAGGCCACTACGTGGGAACCAATTTACTTCATATATACAGCAATAGTGAATTTATTTTCAATAGAATCTAAAGGTTCTGTTGATTGAATGGGCGCCCCCAATTAGAAAAGTTATGTTTAGGGTGGTTAGAAATGATATCTGAAAACCAATTTGTTAAACTTCATTTTCGAATAGTGTTTTTTTAGCCGCAAAAGCGCGCCACATTTGCGACAGGAAAGCGCGCGAATTTTCTCCGATCATGGCCCGATGTGGAAAAGTGTTAGTGATGTCACAAACGCAACCCGCTTGTGAAGCGCCTTCAGTTTGTCAAGAGTCATGGCAGATACAACAGAGCATAGTGATTCCGGAGAGCATGAATTGAATTTTTATGTACGTCGTCTGATGATCATGAAGAGGAATTAATACGAAAAGCTGAAGCATCAGAGGAGAAGATTATTCAGCCTCCACACATGAGGGGACGCCCAGAACCCTACCGTCACCAGTACTGCACGGTGTGCAGTCGTACGTGGTACAGCGAGACGAACCCAACTTGCCGTCTGGGCAATGATAATTCATTGCAAAAAAAAAAAAAAATACATGCACTAGATTTCATTTAACAAGAACAAGCATGAATGCAATAAATTGGAATTTGCGTCAGGATGGGCCAGGTCTTGTCGTGTTTCAAATTGTAGCATTCATGAAAACAGCTACGGGCCTACGCCTACAGTATATAAAAGTCTGAACCAGCAATTAATTTTCCCTTCGCATCTGTGTGGTCTATAATTGTTTAAATTTAAGTTTGCATTTGTGTATAGCTTTTAAAATGAGAACTCCTACCCGGCAGTAACCTCGCGACCTTTGTAAGGCAGTAATTTGCATTTCCGTATATATCGTCATGAGTACACGTGTTTATGATATCCTTTATTTCAGATCGTATCCATTATGAAGCAAAGGTAAATATCTTCTCCCATATTAACGACAAAGGTACAATGAGATTGAATTTTGTACGCCCGATTATTGGGAGCTGGCCGTGGACTGTCACAAACAGTGACACATGATTAAAAAAGATGAAAGTCCAGCCGCCACTGGTCTTGGCAGCTGCGTGGATGAGGCGTGAATGTGGTAGCTATCCAAACAAGTGTTATCTGGTTATGGGATTAAACACCTCGCAATATACAGTAGTACATAATGTCATACACATTACAGTGGCCAGCTAACTCAACTTGTTCGAAACCGTTCAACCCTAGACCTAGGTCTGGAACAAAACCGATCCTTGTTTGACCATGTTTTCCTCCATTTTTTCCATCAATTGAATAAAAAATGGTTAAACACACTAAAGCTTTGTTACAGTTTACAACAATATCACCGACCGGCGTTGTCATTGTGACATTCGATAGATAATTACGTGATACATTCTAACAGTCGTAAATTTACACGAGCTGTATTTGGCTGTAATGCAAGCTTTGAAATCAGAATCACACTGAAAGTGAAATTGTAAATACTGTTAAAAAGATAAAAATAATAAAAAATAATGAATCACTGTTCCTGGTTTTATGAGTAATGCCTAATTTGGCCAGTTCTAAGAAATTTATCACTGTTCCTGGTTTTATGAGTAATGCCTAATTTGGCCAGTTCTATGAAATGAATCACCGTTCCTGGTTTTATGTGTGATGCCAAATTTGGCCAGTTCCACGAATTCTTCCATTGTCCAGAGATGGGACAGCATTTGGCAACAGCAGTAGTTTTTTCTTGCCAAACCCATCCCAAAATCGTCATATTTGACAAATCAGAGTCTTTCCTCAAAGACAAATGTGTTCGCTACATTGCTTAGATCGGTTCCCAGGGCCTTGGCACTTCTCCCTGTGCATCTTGACTGCACAGGTCCACGCTGTCCATTACCTCAGGTTCTTTTGGGGGAATGTAAACAACCTGCAGAACTTAAATTGCCACAATAGCTTTGGTCCAAATTAGCTCGGCCGTCTCACACGGTTCTACCATCGGTTTGTTGTGCGTTGTTTTTCGGCAATCGTCCAGTTGTTATACGGAAATAATTTGGGCACTGGGTGTTCTGGTGTCGGACTTTTACCCCCAACATAATGTCTTGAACAAATTCTGTCAAATGTGCCTGGTGGTTCATAATCTTCTGGTCTTTTCCCCATATTCAACCACTCCTGTCGTGAGTGTGTTTCTTTTGAAGAAAACCGTGGAAAACTACCCCTCGCATCCAGGGGTATTTATCCAATTTACCCAGTTTTCTCATGCCTGGCTTACAGGAAGGAACTTTGCAATTGTAGACTGTCATTGTAGCTTGTAAATACTTCCGTCGTACGTTGGAAAATAACGACCAACTTTGCGATGTCATTTCCCTGTACTTTAACTATGGCGCAATATGGCTGCCATATTGAAAGGACCTAACCTGCCGCAATGTGCACCGGGAAATGACCCTGGCGCTTTAGCGGCTACCGATGGGACTAGCTAATTTGGACCTAAGGTATTAACAGCAACAGACCGACCCATGTTAGGCGGGAACAGGGACAAAAATAAATATTTCTACATGCATTTTTAATTCTGTTGATGAAGGGTAAATAAAATATGTTTAAACCAAGTGACACTTGACAGCCATGGCTCGCTAGCATGTTCAGAGTCTTCCCTGTCAGCCAGCGGTGTTGCTTTTGTAATGTCATTAGCCTTTCGCGCCTTGTGGGTATCGGAAATGAACGAAACGCGACGATTGAAGGCGCAGTGAGATTTTAAAATAGAAATTTGAATGAAAGTATTATTTTCACATGCAATTATTTTTAAGTGCACCGTATGGTGAGAACAACCCATGTATCAAATTTGAACATGGTCAATCAAGAGAACCTTTAATACGTTCGATGAAAAATATTTCAGCGGAGTGGGCATCAGGTTCGTGTTGACAGGCAAATAATTTTTAACACGAAAAGGTTGTGTAACATATACGATCATCCACATCAATCCCGCATTTCGTGAAAGTCTACAATACTGAACAGATAAACTCAACGGTATGTCTTGTTTAGAATCGAGTAAGCAAAAGCAAGTCCGTTCACAGTCATGTTCAAAATACTCAGTGATTGCATTAGTACTGTTTGATAAAAAATACCCATAGTTAATCTGCATCTTTAGAAATTGAAGCAACAAATTTGTCTGCAAATTAAGTTTTAAGTTAGTGTAGTAAAAAAAATTGAAGATAATGACAGTCTACTATCTGTCAGCTGACCTGGATGTAAGTTGTGGTCATGAGAGAGAGAGAGAGAGAGAGAGAGAGAGAGAGAGAGAGAGAGAGAGAGAGAGAGAGAGAGGAGAGAGAGAGAGAGAGAGAGAGAGAGAGAGAGAGAGAGAGAGAGAGAGAGAGAGAGAGAGAGAGAGAGAGAGAGAGAGAGAGAGAGAGAGAGAGAGAGAGAGAGAGAGAGAGAGAGAGAGTTTTTCGCCATATTTAAAACGGTTACAATGATCAAAACGTGTTACCAACCCAAACATTTTGGAAAATACATATAAAAAGGAAGGAGGAGACATGCTTTTCAATGATAATGACGAGACAGTGCCGAATTAAGGTTCAATTGTGCCAAAATCAAGTGCGTATGCATCGTTTTCGAAATGATAAGACATGCCAGAGTTAACATCAAAGGGATTCATGACCAACAATTATGTAGTGTAAATAAATGGGAGCATCTTGTACTCAGCACCTGACTGGAAACAGGTAACCATGAGTTGGTATTGAGTTGAAACACTTTAATGAGGGGGGGCCAAGGGTATTTTCGTGACTCGTGATCCTATCTTTTTATTTTCCGTAATCTGTGAAACAATAAAATTAATTTCGGGATTCGTGATTAAGCCATTGCTCGTGAATCGTGAATATGCATATAAGCTGAATAATTTTTCCTGTGAACTGTGAAAACAATTTTTTCCTGTGATCAAGACCCCCCGCCTTATTTAATGTCACACGCTCTTTTGTCGCAATAACGAAACAACGCGCACAGAACCCTTTTATTTTTTTTATCAGCCTTTGTCAGTCTAAGCCTGTGACGTCACCTGAGCATGGCACTGTTACAGTCCCTCGGCCTTGTTTCGTAAAAAAGCTTTGAAAGGCCATCTGAAAAAGACCCGTGAACTTATCTAGAGGAACCAGTGTTGACAATTCCACATGAGTGAACTTGAACTAATACCCAAGGTTACAGAGCCAAAGTAGTGAATTTTAGTATTCACGCGACAATTCTAAAAAAAAATACACTAAAGACTAATGACTGATATTCCACATGGTGATGGCCCTGTGCCAGGGCAATTTAGGAATTGTACATGAAAAACCTTGATCTAATTTTTAAGGCTAAGACTGTTGTATTTTTCACCTGATAACCCCACAATTCTTATAGCTATGACTCTGATATTGCACATGATGGTGGTCCCCTGTGGGTGCCAAGTTGACCTGCACATGAGTCACTCGGACATACTTCCTATGGTACAGAACCATTTTACTATATGTATGTTAGGTCAGCTGAACAAGGGACTGTCCTTTGTTTCTTTTTTTTTCTTTTAAGTAAGGGATTTATCAGAATTTTAACTGCTGTCTTTTCATGCAAAATATAAATTGAAGGTACACCGTGAAAAGAGGAAGTGAACAGAAAATGTTTAGGGGGCACATTCTGATGAATAACATGAGAAGTGTCACTGAGGTTAGCTCATGCACTAGCAATTACTACAAATTGCTTTGACCTTCGTCAAATTAGAAAAAATAAAAATCTTAACTCTTTCAGAGCTTAAAAAGTCATGCCCCTTCGTATCAGCATCCCTTTGTACCTACGACGTAGCGAAAAATGTTAATAGCAAATGTTCAAAGCACCAAATCTTTTTTTAACAACTTCCATGTCACAGATTCCTTCTTTTTATTTTTGGATTTTGTAAAATTTGTTCCATGATATTCCGTCTCAGCACAAGCAAAATGTAATTTATCAACCAACCAGTAATTCACTTGTTCAACGATATTCACTCCCTCAGCAATTCAATCAATCGAACCTAATGTCCACTTCATTTTTCATATATTTATCTCTCAAGGAAAAGTGTTACCGAAACAAATTAAATTGTGTTAGAGACAAGAACCTTACTTCTCATGGCCCAATAATCTCCGCGATTTAAACCATGCCGTATGAGTGCCAGGCTTTGACGACACGCTTTGGCGATATTTGCTTCGATCTTGACAGTTCCAGCTTCTTCTGATTCAGAAATCGCTCGCTCCAGACGAAGTATACTCCTGCGATCGCCAAGTCCAAAGAGATTTGAGGTTACAAGTCCAGCTGAATGTAAGGCTGAGAACTTATTCGCCAACCGTGACGCCTGCTGAGGTGATAAATTTGAATTATTGTGGGATGTCTCCTTTCGGTGATACTCTTCTAGGAGAGCAGGTGCGGAATCCCATTTAAGATTTGTTGGAAAGTATATGTCCGTGTCTAAAAGAACGTTCGGCTCCGTGAGGTGATTTGTGTCATTCAAATTCAGCGTCTCGTCTTTTTTAGCTTGTACGTTTACATCATTTGGTTTCTTCATCTGGAAAATTTCACTCTCGCACGCAGCTTTACCAAAAGTTATGCACAAGACGAGAGCCAGCAACATGATGCTCTCTTGTCGTCTGCTGTCGTCAGGTATGCCGCATATATGTTTACAGTACAATTCAGCAAGTTTTCATTTATGCAGGAAGTTCTTTCCGTTTTGGCGTTTGGTGGTGTCTGATGTCACTGTTACAGGGCTAATTCTGGCTTTTTATCAACTTTTCCATTTATGTTAGATTCATGAGATGTCTCCCATGGGCTTGTATGTAGCAGCCTCTGAAAAAACCTCGATGGAATATTGAAAAATGTTCCTACCTGGGATACATAAAGTCTAATAGGACTAAGTACAGTGCATGTACATAAACATGTCCAAAGTAATGCGATTTTGCGGCACGCTCAGTTAAGGCTAATTTAAAGGAAAAAAGGGTTAATCAAAATTTCCATTAGATGCCTTCATTACAGCCAAGTGAAAAGCAGTAAATTTTAACAAGCATATACAATTTTCGCACATATACAGAAATGACCTTTAAACAGAGCATGAGATACGCAAAATGCCGATATAAAGAACATGCAAAAAGCCAAAAGCTTTGCTTTGACACATGCATTTAGTCATGTTTAGCTATAAGATGACCCCAAGGAGTCAGTAAACCACAACTGCCGCTGTAAGTCTAGTCCACATTTCCAACTGAAACCGCTTAAATTGATCAAAGTTACTGAAACTGTTACAGCGTCAGGGTTGCAAAAAGTAGTCTGTTTCGTTTCTTTTCTCTTCTTTCCTCTCCTCACCGCTCCTTTCTCATCTCTTCTCTTCTCATCTCATCTCTTCTCATCTCTTCTCGTCTCGTCTCGTCTCGTCTCTTCTCTTCTCTTCTCTTCTCGTTTCGTCTTGTCTCGTCTCTTCCTTTTTGATTGTGTGCCAGTTCAGACTATATCATTAAGGCTATCAAACTGATTGTAACTCTTGAGTTGTAGTCTACTTTTATCAAAGACATCGTGCTTCAACCGGTTTATTCTAACCCAAGTAATTAATCGGAAAGTATAGACATATGTCTTACTTAATAGGCTTGAGCAACTGTACTACCCATGCTCATTGAGTATAACCACTTTACGAGTTGTGACCACAAAAGACAGCATCATGATAATTTTCCTTGCACAGACTCCAAAAGTACCCGAAAATAATAGAAATAACCTACATTCAGGTCAAGTCATATATCTCTTCAAGATGCTCCATAAACATAAGAAATCTATATATTCCCATCGCTGCACGAACCTTGAGTATCTATTTATCGCCCCACAGAAACTTTATTACGCTAAATTCTAGCGTAAACATCCTCCAAATATGAATTTGTTATTAAAAGTTTCAAATCAAACTTTTGATAACAAACTCATATTTGGGGGATGTTTACCCTAGAATTTAGCATAATAAAGTTTCTTTGGGCCGATAAATAGATACTCAAGGTTCGTGCAGGGAGGGGAATATATTTGGACCGGCATTCTTTCTTCTGTTTTTTTTTTTTTTTTTTTTTTTATTTACAAAGTGTACTTCGAGTACGAATATATATATATATATATATATATATATATATATATATATATATATATATATATATATATATATATATATATATATATATAATATACGACATCTCAGGTCAATCAACGACACAACGAGTTGTGCTTGCGCAATGCCTGTAGTTTTAGTCCTCATTTAAGAAATGTATCCACGGCTCAAATAGGCTTTGGTGCAATGTCTGATTTTAACTTTAAGAAATGTACCCTTGATTCACGTAGGTGTGGTGCATACCTATGTTTTAACTTCAGTGCGAAACGTATCTTCGATCCGATAGGTTCTGGTTAAATGGATCTCTTCAACTTAGAAGCGTCCCCTAGATTCAGATGCGCTTCTGTGCAATGCCGATGTTTTTAACGTTGGTAAGAAACATATCTTTGATTCATACAGGCTTCCGTGCAATACAAATGTTTTTGAGCGAGAGACGTGCTCTCGATTTAGAAAGGCTTTGCCTGTGCAACTAGGAATTATAGTGAAAGAGTATGGGGTATCACGCCACAGAACTCTGTGGTAGAAAGGTGACCAAAGACGAGAAACATAATTGGAAGTTACGTTTTTACATTTAACAAGTAGAATCTGGAAGAAAAGAAGAAGAAAATGTTTTGTGACTTCGACAGTCTAAAAAGACACCCCTTTCGTTTAAAACTATTGAAAAATATGTTGATATATATGTTTCTCATTTAGTGTATTCTTTCCATATATTTCAAATTTATCTTGAATAAAAACTTGAATGAATCATTAACAATGAAAGGTGTACGTAAAAATATCAACTATATCCTGCATTAATATACTTAATATTATTTTCTACAGTGTAATATTACATTATATTCCGTCTACAACTACGTCATAAATGTTGCAAGTTCTTTTTACCACTGATGCTGTTTTAGGTTTTTGCCTTGCTGCATGATTTTACAAATTCAGTATACTCACCCATCCCCACCCACCCCTATCCACAGCATAAACCACCCCACCGGTGAGATCAATACTGATGAAACATAGCCAAGTTATAAGCTATTATGTGGCAAAAGGTCTTGTTACTGCTAAAAACAGTTATCGTCATTACATTGATCCAGTGAAGACCACTGAACAACAAAACAAAGTTGTAACAACGGTCATCTGAAATCAGGGTGAACCGGACAGAGGTCAAATAGCTGTGACAAAAAAAAAATGTAGACCGAGGATATTAGGACCACCACATGGTCAAGATGTCTGGAAGTTTGAAGGGTTTGACAGAACACAAATACTGTATTAAAAGGTATCAATAGAAGTTTCAAGCGTACACTGACGGGGGTGGGGTGGGGTGGGTTTGTTTTGTTTTGTTTTGTTTTTTCTTTTTTTAATGTTTGTTGTTTAAGTTTTTTTAAAAATTCTTTTCGTTATTTTTCTAAGAGGTGTCACAAAACGCTAAGTCGAGCAGTTTCTGCGCCCTAAGGCCCTAGGATGGGAATGTTTTGTTTAAATAACCTGAAATCTGCTTTGTGCAGAAAAAAAAAACAATAATACCGAAATATACCAGACAATTCTACAGGCAGAAAATAAACCGTTGATGATACTTTTATTTCTGCTATTTTATCAGGAAAAAAAACAGAGGATGAATGGATACCTTAAACCAACATTGTTTTACACAGGGTCAATTGACGGTAGGGTAAAGTCAGAATGTTATCATCTCTTCTTTTCCACTTGAAAGTCCACTGGTGTAAGCAAGAGAAAATGTTTGTTTGTGTGTTTTCTCATTGCACTCTTGGTATTAATTATATCTTGTTGTCGTTAAAACTACCTAACGGATTATATTTTAAATAAACAGGCAGCATAACACAAACACCATTATTTTACCGCCCAAGTGTTGTCCATCAACGCAATCTATTACTCCAACAATTTTAAACACAGAAACACCAGCTGTGTTTCACATTGTTAACAACATATCCCGTTTTCAGATGCACACAATTATATTTTGGCTAAACTTCAACCAAACATACACGCCACTGCTTAAAAATATACATTACAATTACGAAGAAATACTTCAATGCCATTAGAAGATGATGTGGCTTTCTAGTTTATTAGCTTAAAACAAATCTCGCCATGAAAACTGTCCCTCTTTGAAAGTTTTTATAAGAGATTTAATATAGGCAGTTATACTGGGTGTATCCAGGTGTTGTTTCATGAATTCACTCTCTATGCCTTGTGTCGGTGACTCCGCCAGAAGCGAGAAGATAAATCCAGCAAGATAAGAAAAAACAAAATGACCCAAAAACACGTAGAACTGCAAGAAAAGGGTACACTTTGAAAAAATCAATCAATGAACAATTACATGAATACAAAAGAAACAAATAAATAAACAAGTATTTTTTTAATCCATTGCTTCTACCTACAGAAAAGGAAAAATGCAAAGTTCAAAGGTGGCTAGCTAAAATGACAAAAATATCCAAAAAAGGTACGTAAAATTTCATATTTCTGATATATTTATTCATTGATGAAAATAGCAAAACCCCAAAATATATCTTAATTTTAAACGTCTCGTAAATTGGTGTGTTCATACAATCATGTGCAAAAATAGGCGAATGGCTTGTAAGGATTATAAAATGGAACTATTGACAATACACGCTTCGCATATTGTCAGTAATTGCTTTCAATATTAAATCCCAAATGGGCAAGTGTCGCCGAATGTGTTTGGTCTACCGGATACATTAAAAAAATTCCTGATCCAAAACAAAAACGAGTATACACATATATTTAAAAATTCCGACCTAGCCCGACAACCTTTGCTGACATGCGCACCTTATATCTGTTGATACTCATACTCGCAAGTTTGTCCGGTATTTTTTTTTTCCAGTGGAGCAAAATTTATACTATTCTGAGAAGTTGCAACTGTTGCATATAACACAGTTTCAAACTGAATTGACTCTATTTTTCATGTATTTCAAACAGATCTGAAGCAAAAAAGGTTGGTAAATTGTTTGCATCATTTGTGTTTCCCCATGGGACATTTTTCTTATCTATATTTGAGACATATGGACTAAATATTGTACTGAATTGTCACAATGATTTTCGCACTAATGATCATGGACACTGACCCCATTTATATCACTGAGGTGAAACAAGTTTTCCCTGCTGCGAACATAAGCCAATATGATGAGTGGATGAAGTAAGTACGCAGTGTATGTTAATCTACCCAATGGCATCCAGGCTGGATAATTTAGGACGGAGTTGATGACCCCTGCAAAATGACATCATATTGAAACTTCCATACGCTCATTGGTACATTGAATAACGTTCATGCGCATGATCGCGATTTAACTAGGAATTAAACGTGTAAGATTAAGCAATTAGGATTACAAATTCCGTCTCAGGATATTAGGTATGAAATGAAACCAATAA
>OZ026625.1:90427322-90517322 GCA_964020975.1 Hermodice carunculata
TTTGAGCGGAAAGTGCGGGTTAAGGGTTTACCAATTCCTCCGAATGAACAATGTTGTTAATGAAAAGCATATTGGTCCACCAATTCTTGACACAATATCTATCCCTATGCTGCATCCAGCTAGGACCTGCACCAAGATATTTAAACAGTCCCAAATAGGTCCACAGAATCAGAGCATATGTTGGAACAATCCTAATTCAAAACAGAAAAGTATATTACAGACTTTAAAAATAAGGCGATGATACATTCATATGGAAACATGAATGTCTCTTCCCTTACGTATTGGCCTCCCTGTGGAATTGCATTTTTGCAAAACCGTACAAGAGCAGCCTCATATAATATGTAAATAAATTATTAAATATATCGGCAAAATATGAAGAATATGTGTAACTTATTATAACGGGTATCAAATCCATATACATATCCTGCCGAATCCGTTATGCAACTGTTCGGTTGCTGCACGGTGCCTACACTATTATATAAAATTTAACCACAATTTGACAGAGAGCACATATCAATGACAGTTACCTTGTTTCCTTTCACGTAGCGCGTGCTTATCAAATCTTACTTTCGCAATTTGCAAACCGAATAACGCTGGATGGTTAACTCTTTCAGTGCCATATTTTGGACTGAGTTAAAATCTTTCTTGGGCGCGCTTTGGGTGCAGTGCGCCTAAAGCGCGCCCAGGAAAGCTGTTGACCTGGGCTGTTATATTCTACGTGACTGTACGCATTCTGGTAGTTGAATCAAAGGTCTTTTTACATGGAACACAAATCTAGTACCCTTAATGTAATTGGGAGCAGTCGGTTTTAAGTAGTTCGACTTTTAGTCGCCTTTGGCACTGAAATGGTAAAAGAAGATGTCTAATGGTTCCCTGTACAAGCGTTCTCTTCCTATGTGCCAAATTGTGTTCATATGCTATTTGTTACAATGTCCATTCCTTTTTCATTTTTCATTGATTGATTGATTGATTGATTGATTGATTGATTGATGGGTGGAGAGAAAGAAAGAAAGAGGTTGTACATGAGTAAAAAAAAACCAAGGCTGTAAATACCTCCACAATCTATGTATGATTCCGAGAGACCAATATATGTTTCCTTTCCTTTTCTCCATAATATTGAGAATGACGAATGCGTTAAGGAGTCCACTGGAACAAGGACAAATCTTGACATGTCTTTATCTGAAAATGCTATTTATCTCAAGAAAGATGAACGGACATTTCCAACGAAAATTTAAAAAAAAAAGGTATTTTATTCGACATTTGGGGAAAGTAATATGACCTTTTAAACTAATTTAAAATGTACATCACTTATTTTTGTACTATTCTGCACCTAATTTACAACAAAATCAAAAGAAAAAAGAAAAACAAAGACAAAAAGGACAGGACTCAGCATGAAAGGAATCAAAGGGCTGTCTATTCAATTCGTTGCTTCAGTCGCTGGAAACATCAGTCTGTCAGACAAACTGGCAGGTAAATGTATAATACTGTGCCTGTATCAACGGATTTAAGTTTAACACCTTCCCTCAACAGACAATTCATCACTGTCATGCTCATGCCATATTTTTGAGCGTTTAAAGCAGATCTTGCCACATCACAGTTCATATCAAATGAGATTACAGAGGACGTCTATGTGCTGATGCCCCCCTGTTTTCGCCCCCCCCCCCCCATGTTGCAAACATACCTCAATATGCGATTTGAGAACGTACCTCGGTCCTGTTCGAATTCTTTTCAGCTCTGATTCATCACGATCTCCCGAATTAAGATCCATTTCACAAAGCACGCTCCACTTTTGCAACGCTACACTGGTCACTATGTCTGTGTGTGAATACAGACATATTGTTTTCCCCAATATTCCTCTGTTTATTTATTTATTTCTTTCCTATTTTTCTTTCCGCCAGATTTGTGTGTCGTCTTAAACTCAGACACCGTGCAAGCCAGAAACTTCAAACTTTGCATGGCTATAGCACTTCCAGTGAAGTTTTGCATATCGTTCTGAACAGTCAAGATTTTGAAAATTATGCAAATTATGAAAATTATTAGCAAATTGGAACCAGAAGCAATTAAAAAAATTCAATTGCTTCTGGTTCCAAAGTATTCATCCGATTTTGATGATGTTGGACCCAAACTGTAGAAATTGTAACACTGCACATTTTTGTATTTAACATGTGACCTCTAAAGGTCAAAGGTCTAGGTCATTGGTACGTTTGAAATATTCATCCAGCCATAACTCAGTCAATTTCCATCCAATTTTGATCATGCTGGACACAAATTGTAGCTACTGTAACACTGCACATTTTTGTAACTTACATGTGACCTCTAGAGGTCAAAGGTCAAGGTCATTTAGCCATTTGAAATATTCATGTAGCTATAACTCGGTCAATTATCATCCTATTTTGATCATGTTGGACACAAATTGTAGCTAGTGTAACACTGCACGTTTTCATAATTTACATCTGACCTATAGAGGTCAAAGATCTAAGTCATTTGGACATTTGAAATATTCATCTAGCCATAACTCGGTCACTTTTAATCCAATTTTGATCATGTTGGGCTCAAAGCATAGATATTGTAGCATTGCACATTTTTATAATCACATGTCACCTCTAAAGGTCACAGATCAAGGTGATTCGGACCTTTGAAATTTTCATCTAGCCATAACTCGGTCAATTTTCATCCAATTTTAATCATGTTGAGCTCAAATTATATATATTGTAACACTGCACATTTTTGTAATGTATATGTGACCCCCCAGAGGTCAAAGGTCAAGGTCATTTTATCGTTTGAAATTTTCATCCAGCTATAACTCAGCCAATTATCATCCAATTTTGACATTGTGGTCACAAATTGTAGCTACATATGGGCACTTGTCTATGTGTGCCGGCGGGATGTTGCTGATATTTTGGAAATAAAGAATACTTTTTACAGGCAAATTCTAATTTCTTCTGATATCCAAATAGTTTTTATTTACATTTGACCTCTAAAGGTCAAGGTCATTTTGCCTTTTGAATGTTTTATCTAGCCATAATTTGGTCACTTTCCATCCGATTTTATTCATGTTGGACTCAAATTGTAAGTGTTGCAACACTGTATATTTTGTGACTGTGCAAATTTTTCACACACAGACAGATTTGCTTTCAAGCAAATCTTTCTTTTCTAGTTATGCTTGTAATCATACTTCATCCGCTTAATAGTGCTATGTGCTTGTCTGTAAGTGTACGTGACAAGAACTACCTACCTCAGGACGAAGAACGTATCCACTGCAAGGGGGGCTTGGATCAGAAACATATGAATGGGTCTACGGACCAATATTGGCAAAGCATTGTCGTTATCTGGAATGGAACATGGAACATTTGTCTTGCATTGAGATCGTTCATATCTTTTTGTGGGAAATTTCAAATCAGCTCTGAAAATGCTTTTGTACATATCTCATTATGACCATTTCCTCGAATATAAAGTCATAAGATCCCATTGCGTACTTGGTTTCCTCAGACCAGCTAAATTGTACATATCTTAATATTATAGGAGCTTCTGGCCTTTTAGATATTCTATTACTTCGTCGCCACCATGTTCGTGATGCTCAAGTTGTAATGTTAGCTATTGCATAGGGACTTATAGCAATAATCCACAAGTGATATGTTTCTTTCAGCCGTCTGCAAAGATCGCTCTGTTACTCATCAACTATCTAAATGAGCTCGGATTATTGTCGACAGCAAAACATTTAATATAAACAGCTTTGTATGATATACTCTTTTGGTTATTTGTTATGTTTTTACGAGCAAACCAGGACCCAATGAATTTCAACCAAATGCTTAAAACGTAAAAATACAATTTAAAACCTATTCCACCAAATAAAACAAAAAAATATACTTTGATTTTAATAAATTATGTTCAAGGAAGACAGAAGCCGTTGACTGGGTAAACTATGTCATCAATATAGTTAATTATGTATTAATAATTATTAACTATTAATCATCACCTTGAAAACTGTCCGATAAAGTAAAGGTATGCCCCATTATTATCCAGATCATACTCATAGTTCGTATACCATTCAACGGCAAGAGTACCTTGTCCTCCGTCTGGGACAGGTCGAAAATCTTCTTCACGTTCGTGTAGGCTGAAAAGGCTACCATGATTCTCCCAATAACACCTTAAAATAGAATTGTAATGATGGCAATTTATTCTAGTTATTACTTTTGCGTTGCAAGATTCAAGTACAATGTGCAGAAGTTGTCGTGACATGCAAGACGAAAATAACTAAATCTCATTTTAGTTTGCCTTGAAGACCACATTGTTGCGATGTATACGGAATAAGCAAGTATACATTCCACCCTTATAGAAGTCACTCAAAGGAAACACTTGCTTGTTTTAGTTATTAGTATTCCTTAATATTACAGCGAGTTAGTGTTTCTAGCATTCAAATTTTTGCGATCCTGACATGCGCGATCCTTGGTTAAATCTTTAAAGTTCCATTGATAGACGGACGTCAGGATTCTAATCTGTTCTTTCAAAATTAAGTCAATACATCATCACATTAGAAGTGGCGACATTTGACAGCAAACACTAGCATTTGAAGCACAATGGTGATATTGAGCAACGACTCGTCGTCCTTCAGGTCAGCGTCGCCATCCACACAATGGTCCGTTCCTTATAGCTGCCCAGTTTGACATGTCCCGCTGTCACCAAATGTTGTCAATCACCGCCCTTCACCGCCAATACTCAATCCAACAAGGACTGCTAGTAAGTATTGGTGAATTACTACACATATGTACGCTGCTAACACCAGCTCGGTGACAAGTTGATCAAAGTCATGGTGCAAAACACCCAAATCAGTACCAGTTTAATTGTAGGACATTTATTTACACGTTTGTGCTCTTTGCAACTCGTTATTACACCCATCAGTGGCCAGTTAATTATCAATGGACATTCCATTTTCCTTCTTGCTTTGCTTTCAGAATGAGAAGAATTGGATAGCCTGGACTCAATGCAACTTATTTTGAGTGATATTGTGTGATTAAGAATGTCAAAGATGTGTATAAACCATTAAATTATCACGGCAATAGTACAAGTTTTTCGACTGTCAACGAACTGTACGTGTTTGAGTTTTGCTGGCAACATGAATTCAAGGATCATCGTTATTGCGAGTGCAGTTTATCATTATACACTTACTTGACAAATGAGCTTTACATGTAAAAATGGATTGTTAGTGGAGCCAAAGTGTAAATAAAACATTGAAAAGTCTTCAACACTTTTATATTCTGCATTGCGACGTAGACCTCTAACTTGAGATGTTAGCTAGCAGTTCCCTATCAAGTTTGCAGTCACTTATAATGTTATTGAAGACCAACTGGGCGTTATTTGGTCAGGAATTATTTTGGGTTGCAACTTTGATCAGTGACATAAATATATATCATCTGACTGGGCTCTACATTATTTGTCGTTTAAAATGTCATTGAAGAATAATTGGATGTTCCCTCACCGGTTTTGGCTGACTATTAGTGGCCATCGGTCGCGTCGTGCAGGGATTGGCAGTCTATGCCAAAGTGGGCCAAAAAAAAAAAAAAATCCCTGGCGCTGGACGGCGACATTCGACGGGGATCAGCAAATTTTGGCCGGAGGTCGGTGGTGACGCCGCAAAGGCTCACCGAATACCGTCGGTCGCTCTAAATGTTGCCGATAGCCGCCGAAATTAGCCATAAGCCCACCCAGACTGGTACAGGGCCAAGCCAACGATGAAACAATTGAATTACAGACAGACATGATGCCTTCTTACCTGTTCTACGTAAGGACGGTGAAGGAAACTCAAATGATACCACAGGGCTGTCTTTATCCCTAGTCTCAAGAAGTGTATATTGTACACCTGAATCACCATCTTGGGACGCCGGTGTTGTGACAGTGGACAGAGATTGCTCTGCGGCTTTAAGGCTCTCCAGGTAGGGCTGGTGGATGAAGTAGTCATATAGGGTGGATACTCCGATGAAAGAAATTAAACTGCCCAAAACTAATCTGCAAGTGTAAGCACATGTACCCAAATATTTAAAAAAGGGACGATATTTGCCTTTGCTGTATGCCTGGCTATAGTGTGATAGTAAAGGCCAGCGACAGAACGCCTGATTCAAGACTAAGCTTGCTGGCACTTAAATGCATGGTTATTTTGAGAGGAATTTAAATAAATAAACAAAAGTCAAACAAACATTTTTTTAAAATCACTACAGTATGATACATTGCATGTAAGTAGAAATTGTCTGCACTCATAACAAATAGGTAGGCCTAAATGTTCAGTGTAAATTATCAAAAATAAAATGATCTGATACACTGTGAGGTACATACCGTTGTTTGGTGTAGTTGTTAATTAAAGTAGATACTTCACGTTAAGGACTTGAGCACGGAATTGAAGCGACTTCTATTCAAAGTCGCATATCTCTGCAATCTCCTTCTCAAACATAAATCTAAATATTCAGGCCACAGCAATAATTTTGTAAACCTGAACATATGTAACGTTGTCGTGTTCACATAAAAATGTGGACAATAGTTGTATTAAACTGCTTTGAGGTATATCTAAGAATTATTTTGAGGACCGCCAGAAAAAAATATACATATATTTTGACATTTGAAAATTATCTTTAAAAAACCTTATATATTTTCTACTTTATTGCCATCTGATGACGAAAATTCGAACTGCTCCCTGTTTTGTTGTTGTTCTAGACATCCAATGGCTTCATTTTTGCAGCAGGGTGTTATCGGCATGACTCAATTAGATAAGTAATGGCTGAAAAGCTTTAGCAATCAATGGTAAAAGGAATCTCTATTGGAAAAAACTCGCCAATTATAACAAAATTTACATCCATATCGCGTTGAGCATTAGATTTAGCTCTCGATTGTGAGCTGTCGCATTCAAAGATGAATATGGTCAACTGAACACCACGTTAACTTTGATCAGTTCTCAGTCTCATTTCCGTTGCAATTGGATTAGAACTTCTTCATGTAATACATAATACATTATACTAGTAAAATCAGAGAAAATCTACAAATTGACACAATTTGCAGTTTGGGGTTTGGTTCAACCTAAGTTTAATGATATTCAGGGAATACATTTCCATCTAATAGGACCTATGGACCATCGTAATCAAGTATGCGCATAAGGAAAAGAAACAGACGTACCTTTTACTACCATGAACTGTACAAAAAACTTTCAGGCGTTCAAGCATAAAGTATCTTAAGAATATTCAATATACCCACTGAAAACAACATCATGATTGGGCCCATTGTTAGAGACTTACATCATCGCCACAGCAAGGCTATCAAGTGGAAGATGTGCCTTTTCACATTTTATTTTGAATATCGAGTCTACCCTTGGGACCAGGTATTGACCTAAAAAAGTGGAGCATACTCAGTAAGTATACATAGTTCAAAGCAAAGTTTGATGTGCTCTTATATTAGTCCCTGGAAGCAAAAATGCTGAAATACCATGGCATCAAAGTTGTGAACCTATGAGAAAAGTTACTTGCAAACGTGCAATCAAAGCTGAACACGTAACCGAATACTCTTGGGAAATAGATTTGTGTATTTCCATTGGAGTACGTGTTTGGGTAACGCTGAATGAAACGTATACTTTTGCAACTGGGTAAGCAGAATTTATATGACCATTTTAGCTGTCCACCTTAATTAGCCATTTCAAAAGTTTGTATTTCCGCATACATCAGTTTATCACAAAGCATAATAGTAAGTAATCAGACACTGCTGAATGAACTTCCCTGTCAGACTGGCAAAAGAAAAAATGCATTCTTGTTCCACTTTAGTCCAACAGCTCTGCCCTTCCCTTCTCCTCTCCTCCCTTCCCCTCCCCTCCCCTCCCCTCTTCTCCTCTTTCTTCATGATATATTTAAAGTGTGGCTGCGGACGTGACATTCATTACATGTTCAATAAAAAGTCAAAATTACAGTTAAATCATTATTTATGAATACATAAGCATTTTACAAAACCCACCACCATGAAGAAAGAGGAGAAGAGGGGAGGGGAGGGGAGGGAGGGGAGGGGAGGGGAGGGGAGGAGAGGAGAAGGAAGGGCAGGGCAGAGGAACTTTGAACTGGTGACCATTATTTTCTTGTTCCTCTTATTGCTTTAAATCGAGAAGAAAAAGGAGGGAAGAATAAAAAAGGGAGAAGAGAGGCGATAGGAAAGGAGGGGAAGGAAGAGGAGGGAAAGAAAGGGAAACGGAACTTTGAACTGGTGATCATTATTTTCATTATTGCATTGAGTCGAGAAGAAAAAGAAGGAAGAAAAGAAAGAAGGAAAAAGAGGAGAGGAGAGGAGAGAGGAGAAAAGTGGGGACGGGAAAGGAAGAGGTGAGAAGGGGAAAGGGAAGGGAAGAGGAACTTTGAACTAGTGATTATTTTTTTTCTTTGTCATTGTGTTAAGTCGAGAAGAAAAAGAAAGAAGGGATGAAGAAAGATAGAATGGAAGATATCACAAAGGGATAGCAACATACCGTTGATGAGGAGGAGCTTTATGTCGTTCTTGTTACAGTTACTTGGAAAGCAGACACCTACAACGGCAGCAAGCGAAGTCCTCTGCTTCAGATAATATTGCTGAAATGAAATGTTTATACATGTCAGCATAATACTTAGTATTAGTGCCCACAATTTACACATCGAAACAGGTAGACATAAACGACCCAAAAAAAATGCATTAAATCAACGGACATGTAACTTTTGCAACCAAATCGAAAATAAATACCACTTTATGATGGAATGTAAGCTGTTCGAAAGTCCTCGCAAAATTATGATTAAAGCATTTAAAAATATTTTTAGCACATTAGATCAACGTGATTGTGATCAAATATGTATTTTGTTGCTGAAATTGCAAGATAGTGATGTTATTAAAATTGTAGAAAGATATGTCACTATTTCCATTAGCATAAGAGGGAAAGCATTGTAGTTCTTTGTGTGTGTGTGTGTGTGTGTGTGTGTGTGTGTGTGTGTGTGTGTGTGTGTGTGTTTGAGTGATGATTATAGTCTTGGGTTTCTTGTGTGTGTGTGTGTGTGTGTGTGTGTGTGTGTGTGGTATAAGTCTCAGCTGTACATCCTGTACACGGCTTTTCCTGTGTATACTTTGACCTTTTTTCTGGCATTTGTATTGGTATTGTATTTATGTTTGTATCTGAAGTCTGTATCTGTGTTTGTGTGTGTATTTGTGTAATCTTACAGATTGCTACGGATATGTTTGGCAGTACAGTCAATAGAGTTTATTTCATTTCAATATAGAGATGGATTTACAATTTTACAGGCACAAAATACAAAACAAATGACAAAATGTGATACATAATGATCGATCAACCTACACAAAAGAAAAAGTAGCTTTACGAAATTGTCTTGTAATCAGTATGACAGAGCCAATGTGAAACAATTGGGAGAGCATTCTGACTATGTGAGATTATTCTCAAAAGGAACACCAGAATTAAAATTAATTAGTGTAAATTAAATAGTTTCCTTCAAAATGTTGGATGAAGCAAACTTGTTTTCTTCTTTGACTTTCAGAGGTGACTGAAGATTGTGGGACACAGTGAAATAATAAGTGATATGTAACATAATAATCAAAAAGACAGATATTTATTCATAAAGAGTAAAAAATTCTAAGGCAATTATAATAACTTGGTAATTTTCCATATGGAAACACTCAAGATTGTTAAATTGGTACCGAATCGAATCTGACTTTAAAATGATGTTACTAGATGAGATTTTTGGTGATCTTAGATCGCCAAATGTTCTACACTCGGCATTTTTCTCGATGAGTGATAGAAATTCTCCCGTTTTATGCGGATACAAATTGTGTAACTTGTCAAACAGGATAACGGCAATAGTATTATATGCCCGCAAATATGTTCTTTGCTTGATAGATTTTACCTTTTTGCTTGAACTTAAACGAAATGTATCTATGCGCAGTTTCAGGTGTCTATTTACACCATTACCCATTAAGCATTTATTTAGTTGGGTAAACCTAAGTCTCCGGGAGGTGTACGATGACACCTCTTAAACCTGCCCCTTTAAACCGGCATAAAGAGGCTTTGATGCCAAATGTCGTCTGCTTCTGTGTTTTCAACAAATTTAGTGATGGAAACAGTTTGAGTGAGAATTGTAGACGAGACCTACCAAGATTACATGCCCCAGGTCAATTTCCTTCTTTGGCATGGGTTGGGCACCTAGTCGCAAACCCATTCCAAGGAAAGCTGTTGACTCAGTCTTAAATCAAGGGGAAGAGATTAAATATGCCTCCAACCCACCAGGATTAAGCAGATAAAATCACTAACAAGTGGTTCGTATTAACGCAAAATGCATTAACAGAGTAAACCATAAAATCTTGGGCTGCTAGATGGCACCACTCACTAGAGGTTTCTCTAGATTTAGCGTAGTTTTCACATACAGTATACTTACTATCCCAATGTGTCTTGTTCTGACGTACGCCTGGCAGTATTTACCGTAGAATGGTTGAGGCTTCAGAGGCTTTAGATGTTTTGTGATAGGTTGCCGCGACGTACCTATCCTGATGCACTGATCATGAGCACCCAGCCACCGTACTCTACCCTGAAAAAGTCCACTGTTAGGTTTCCCTACCGCATCTAGCACTGAAAAAAAAACACATACACACAAGAATTGAACATTTTGCATGCTAATCCAAAGCTAAGACTGATCACCACTGTAATCTTTAATGCTACCAGATCGAGATAGCTGGTTGAATAAAGTCTTTTTATGATTATGTTACCGTAAAATTTCAAAACTTCTGATGTGTTTATTAGGAAAAGGTTTCTCACATAATAACTAGAAATTACTACATGATGGTATCATCAATGTTCTGGTGAGGTAATATGATTTCGATACATATTTAGATCATAAACATAAACCGCGGAATGGCCAAGATGCAATGGACATGTCAGGTACATTAACGTGCATGGTGACAACACCTGCTTACTATATCACCAGACATTTTCACCAAGCGAATTTTGTTTGTCCGTCAGGTGTCGCCACCCACCTGCAACAGGTGGGTTCCAGTGGGACGCTACCTGTATCATTATCTACAGGTGTCATGCCACATTGCAACCATAAGATTACTAGGAGGACACTTCCCTTTTTCCTCATTGACCAACCATGGGATAAAGTTTGACATCGCGGTATGATAACTATAGCTTTAAAGTCTTACTTTGCATTGCCCAGTATTCTCCACGAGATACCCCATGTCGTACCGTGTAGACACTCTGTCGACAAGACTCAGAAATTTCAGGATCAATATAAATGCTATTATCTATCTCATCTTCTTCATCATCTTGCATCTTAACAGGTTCCAGAGGATGCAATAATCCATTCAGCAAGCCTATCTTTTCAAACAGTGTCAGACTTTTTGTCGGTGGTGGGGTATACCTACTAATAGATGGCATTTGGGAACTGTGGGGCTTCGTCAGAAACGGTTTATGTGATTGTTGCTGTGGCGATATATTCATCCATGGATTCTGCGCACTGTGCATTGTTTGCTGGATGGAAGGGGGTACTTCAGTTATCAGAGATGGGGTTATTATATGTGCTATATCAACAGTTGGTTTATGTTTTCTTCCTGTGGCCACCTGTGGTAGAATGGTGTTAATCTTGTCCATAATGTCCTTCAGCTGAGACCTTCCTTTCTGCGTTTCCGTATAAGAGGAATTCCCAGTTGCCAATCCTCCCTGGGTGATAAGTTTGCCAATAGGCACATTTGAGGTGTTTCCTTTTCTTTGAAATATCTGAGTGGAATTCTGAATAATGCCATTTTCTTTAGGACCACGCTTTTCCCCTTTTGAGTCAAATGATGGTATTTCAATATCCTTATGATTCGCTTTAGATATAATTGTCCCTGAATTATTTCTGGTTTTCAGTTTTGATGTAGCAGTTGGTGTTGATGCCAATACATTTGATTTGTAGTTTATGTTATTCAAAGGAGCTTTCGGGAATAAAATTTTGCCAACAGGTGCATTATGTGTGGCAGTTTTCACGCCGTTGTCAATCGCCTTAGTCTTGTGGGGTGGTTCATCCTCTGCACGAACCCGAAACCTTCTGTCTCCAAACATGGATGACTTTACCGAAGTTGAATTTCCATTATTAGTGACATGTGATAAATTGAACTTGTCGCTGGATAGGGTTACTGCAGTAGTTTTATCTCTGTACGAATTTGGATACTCCGTTTTGATCTTTGTTCTCTCTGGCTCATTACCCTGTGGAACTGTATGTCTCGTAACTTTGACCCGCCGCGATAGATCCCCGCCTTTCGTGGCGTTTTGTTTTCTGTGGTTGTTGGCCTCATTGACATTTTGTGAGTTCCTATGAAAATCATATTCCCTTTTCGCTTCCAGACCGGAAAACGTACTGTTTTTTAACGCATTGTTCCTTTGACGGGATGTATTTTCCTTTCCAGCGGTGTCTCTCCCAGCAGTGTGGCTACTGTCTAAATTTGTTACATTATGATCAGTAAACGAATGTGCTGTAAAATCATCACCATTTGTCCCGTTGTGTAAATATTCGTCCAAAACGTTCAGGTTTTCAGAGGTTGTGTTTTCGCGTGAGCTCGGAGAACCCACACTGAAACTCCTGATGGAACTTCCACTTTCTTGCAATGGATTATAACTAGTCGCTAATAAGACAGGCGCCCCATAATCACCATAATCTGATTCCTGCTGTGGCACTTCGCTGCCTGCTTGGTCTGATATTGTGGTTAGAAACAACAATAATACAACATACATGTCACCTGTGAGCCAAAACCTGTAAAACAATCACATGTAATGGTTTTCTTAAGTTAAATTACTTTCAGAACCTGAAGCGATTTTACATCATCATATTTGAGCATATGACGTCATTAAATTAAGGATGGACCAGCGTCTCATTAAAATGCCGTTGATGCATTTGTTTTCATGCTGCTGCAGTCAGAACAAAAGTGTAACGAATTAAACAAAATAATATATGTTTATACATACACCCACTCTATATATGTGTATATATGTGTACATATATTTAGATATATATATATAGAGTGGAACCCAGGCATTAAGAAAACCTATATTTTGACATGAAAGTGGTCTTTATTTGGAGGTGATCCTAATTTTGAACCTCCTGGTGCATACATTCACATCGGAAAGGAAATGCGTGGCTGGTGCAGTTTTTTTTATGAGGTGGTCTGCGTTTTTTGACTGGCCGTTTCAAACAAGCGGACCAGAAGTATAAGTCTGTAATTTGTCGGAAACAGAAATGAATCGTATACCTACACACTATAGGCATGACTGAGTAAAGGCAATAGATTTGTTTCAGTTTTTTTTAACACACATCTGCAAAATATGTTCAAGCAGAAAGCACGAGACTATAATTATGCGGCAAGCAAGTAGGAAAAGTTTGTTTAGTTCCAAACACTGCACACGCATTTTTCTTCTATCTTTGATAATGTGCTGTACGTGTATTACCACGTCAAGCCTTTATAATCCCAGGTTTTGATTCGTGTCAAAATTCCATATCTACCATCATAGAAGCCCCCAACAATTTCATTTGGTTCTAAAATTGCCAGTTTCATTGTCGTGAAGAATAATATCACGCTGTAATTACAAGAAAACGGTGTATATTATGTAGATACACAGTAGTATTGCGTGTTGAAAATGTCTCAGTGTTAAAAGTGAAGATGTACATTATAAATACAATGTCACTGACAATAATAATCTGTCGCAGTACTCTATAACAGAAGGACAATACATGTGCGTGAGAGCACGAGACCATTGGAATGAAAGAGTAGAGCATAGGATTCAAGCTGGTAGATGTGATTTTATTCCACAGTTGCTGTCTTGCCTATTGGTTGCAAATCGTGTATATGGATGTCCTGAAAGTGTCCATACAGGTTAACTTTGTAAATCTGAGTGCTATACCATCATCACTGACTTGCTTCTGGATTGGGAAAGTGTGCATATGAAATGAACGTTAATTTATGTAGCCGCAGGCACGGAAGAACTACTGAAGGACACTTACCTTGATTTTCCGTTCGTCTCACTCCCACATGCTCCGGTTTTATTTTACCCTGAGGCCAGAAACAACTGCAGGCCATTTGACGTAATCACACTTGTCGCCCCATATTGCTAACAATTTAATTTTCTTCATTTAAATTTCAGGTTTTAGACTTCTTGACTACTTCCGCTGAGTAATACTATGTTTTAGAGGCAGCTAAGTAGCCAACAGAAACGTATTGGGCTATTCTTCAGGTTTTTGTAAAATCATTTCAAGGGTACTTATTCAATGATGAAAGCGCACTTTTGTTAAAATTGGAATCAATTTAACAAAATGTGTGGTTTTGTTTATATTTACTATTTTACTTATTTTAGCTTAACTGGTCATAAATAGCGAAGGCTTCGGGGAATAGACAGTCAACAGTCTGGTAGACAAACTATTTTGGGAAAAACAAAAATTATGTGCATGCAAGGAAATTTCTTTTAGAAGTCTGTCCTGTCCTTTTTTTCTCCCTCATTTTACATGTATGGATGGTTAGGCTCCATACTCTATGTTAATTAGGTATCATGAGCAGAAACCTTACTCTGCATAAAATATGTTGAGTGTAAAGGTATCAAAAAACTACTGATGATTGACTCCCACATACGATAGAACTCTTTTAATGCCAACTACGACTACATCTGTAGTACTTAAAACAAACAGCTCTAAATTATAATAATGATGCCAGATCCATGTTCCTTGTAAAAGAACTCCAATTCAAGAATCAACATGTCTGTTGTTATACAGAATAAAATAGTCCAGGTCAGGTCAACAACTTTCCTCGCCGCGCTTCGGGCCCCCAAAGCGCGCCGCGAAAAGCTGTTGACTCAGTCCAAACTGTGGCACTGAAACTGATCATTCATTGATCATTCTTTTATGCCGTGTATAATCAGGATCAGTGTTTGCAAATGGTAGCTGTTTTCCGCCTTCACAAGTAAAGAGTATTTCATGGTATTTCTGTGCCAGAGTTGCGTTTTGTAATGCAACAGAAAAGCAGATATACTGAACGGTTAAAAGGTGTTTGCGTTGTCACGCTGATAAAGATGTATTCTTTGTACTAAAATTGCCTTTCCTGTGTATCGGCGAGAGGGCTGGAACATTGGTAATGACAATATTCAGATCTTGGAAGCATATTTCCTACCAATTCTACATCATGTTGCACGATGTACGGGGGGTCCTGCTTCGACTCGGACGATGTAAACACTCAGTGTTCTAAATGGACGAGTTCTTTCCTTTCTGTTGCAAAAGAGTGTATCCCAAATGATAGTGTAATGATTAGACCTAATGATTCTCCGTGGTATACTAATATTCTTCGTCCTGCTAAGAGAAAGGTAGAGCGTATACATAAAAGAGCCAAAAAGAACCCGTCTTTGTGGCCTTATTTCAGGCAATTGCGTAACAAGTACATAGAAGATTTGAGATTAGCCGAGCAGACCTACTACAAACGCCTTGACGACTCTGTTAATAATACGCAACATCGAAAAAAAAGTTGGTGGCACACCGTAAAATCCTTTTTAAACAAGAGCCAATCTCCTGAGGTACCAGCAATCACTCACAACGATCATACTTATACTGACAACGAAATTAAGGCACATATCTTTAATGATGTTTTTCTAAACAACTGCAGTGTAGATGATACAAACTTTACCCCATCTACAAACTCCCAGGGGTTTCAACCTCCCACTGATTTTTAAAGTTTTATTTCAGTCAGAAGTAACGAAGTATTTTTCATTCTAAAATCCCTAGATACTACAAAGGCCAATGGGCCAGATTGAATCAGTGCACGTCTTCTTACGGAAGCTGCTCCTGCAATTTCCGAGCCGCTTACTATAATTTTCAACAACTCACTGTCAAAAAGATCCTTTCCCAGTGAGTGGAAAAAGGCCAACGTTGTTCCGATTTTGAAAAAAGGATCCCCCAATGACTGTAGCAATTACAGACCTATCTCCCTTTTAAGCTGTGTTTCCAAAGTCTTTGAACGAGTCATTTTCAAACATGTTTTTAACTTCTTCCGTGACAAACAGGCGATTTCCGACTGTCAGTCCGGTTTCACACCTGGTGACAATACTGTCAACCAATTGTTATTCTTATATAAACATTTTTGTCAAGCTGTTGATTTGCAAAAAGAGGTCAGAATAGTATTCTGCGACATCTCTAAAACTTTTGACAGAGTGTATCATCCTGGGCTGCTACATAAATTGGAAAAGGCTGGGATCACTGGGCCATTGTTAATGTGGTTTAACGACTACCTAAGTAACCGTCTTCAAAGAGTTGTTATCCAGGGTGGCACTTCTTCTTGGGGCCGAGTCGAGGCAGGTGTCCCCCAGGGCTCTGTTTTTGGGTCCTTTATTGTTTTTAATTTTCATAAATGATATTGTAAATGTAGTACGATCACCCATACGATTATTTGCAGATGATACCACTTTATTTATAACTGTAAATGAGCCTGCTGCAGCAGCGGCTTCTCTTAACTCTGATCTGCAGGAAATCGAGACTTGGGCTGAACAGTGGCTGGTTGTATTCAATCCTTCAAAGACAAAATCTATGATCATTTCGAGAAAGAGAATATCTAGAACACACCCAGATCTTGTATTCATTGATCAAACTTTGCAAAACAAAACTGAACACAAACATCTTGGACTCATATTACGATCAGATCTGACATGGTCCAGTCACATAAACGAAATTATTAATAAAGGTATGAAAATAGTTAATATTTTGAAACATTTACAAATGCGTCTCAGTAGAAAATCCCTAGAAATCTTGTATCTCTCTTTCATTCGCCCAATTCTTGAATATGGATCTGCTGTCTGGGATGGATGTACATCATCGGAATCTGAACGATTAGAGAATGTGCAGCTAGCAGCAGCACGAGTTAAAACAGGAGCAACTAGAGGTACCAATCACCAACTAATTTATGAAGAGGCAGGTTTAGAAAAATTATCGGAACGTCGAACCAAAAGTAAATTAATTTTATTCTACAAAATTGTGCATGGATTGGCTACTTTTTATTTACAAAATCTACTCCCGAACTATGTTCATGATAGAAATTGCTATGAAGTACGATCAAATCGGAATTTTTCTTCAGTACGCACTCGAACCAATCTCTTTGATGTATCCTTCTTCCCATCCACAGTCAAACTTTGGAACAGTCTACCTATTCATGTACGAAATTCTGAAAATGTTGATGAGTTCAAATCCAGGCTCAATAAGAACACAAAGAAATGTAATAAATTGTATTATTTGGGGGAGAGGAGAGTGACAGTCCTTCACGCACGCTTGCAAATGAAATGTAGTATACTTCGGTCAGATTTGTTCAATATCGATGTTGTGGACTCTCCGGGGTGTGCCTGTGGCACGGCGAACGAGGACGCGTTTCATTATTTTTGTGAGTGTATGAAATATAGAATTCATCGTGACGAACTTCAAAATTCTGTCTTGCCTCTCGCATCTTTCACTGTCGAAACACTTTTATTTGGGTCTAAAAACTGTACTTTCAAAGAAAATGAAGATATTTTTAAAGCTGTTCATACATATATTATTAAAACAGCTAGATTTGACACCTGATTATATGTGATATTTATTTAATGTTATATGCAAGTACATGGTTACATAATTACAGGACCAACTCCAACCACCCTCTCTCTATCTGTGAACACGTATCGTGCTGTGTTATTCTTCCAGTCGTGTGGCTTGCCACCCTATCTGTCATTGTTACTGTAGCGTTTTTCTTTGCATCAGTCGTAAGTGTTGTCAATCGTCTTCTCCAATTTCTCTCTTATGTGTGCAAGAAGGATTGATATAGGGCACCGCCCTGTTTCCTAATTGCTTTAATTAAATATATTTAAACCAATGTGGGATTCCCACGACCCTTGAAACAATGAACGAATCGTGATACGTGGATAAGTTGGAGAAGATAAACTTACTATCTCAAGGATGATTGTCCTCTCGTTTATTGTCACAATAGATCAAATCAGATATGAAACATTTCTGGTCTGGTATTTCTGGATTTGTATATAGCCCCAAAACGCAGAGAGTAACTTATGTTTATGTTTTATCATGAAAACCCCAAAATGTATGGACCAGTGAATGGAGAGGTGGGGGGGGGGGGGAGGGTTGAAGGCATTTACATAAATAGAAAAATGCGCATTGGCTAGGCTTGTCACATGTGCGTTTCAAGGGATTTTGATAGTTCCAATCCAATCTACTTCAATCCAATAAGGTAAAATTTATTTCATTAAATTGACTTATTTTCAAATGTACATTCTTGGGTTGGCGTCGATGCTGGTGTTGGCAAAGACGGAGTCGGAGGTTTGCAAATTCAATTGGCATTGTGTCTTTTTTAAACTCTGACAGTGTTGTAAAGAAAACTTGCTTTGTCATCACAAAATAGGATGAATCGTGCATTCTTCCACGGAATGTGCCTAGTCCACAGCGTCCTGCTCTGTCACATTGAAGTCGGACCGTGTCAGCCGAGCTTGCCGCTGCCATAGTGGCCTCTTCTTAGTATCCTTTAATTTGGGAAGAGGATAAGATTGAATTTCTTGTGGTATTGGCACAGACATAGGAAACACATCCTTTTGACCATACTGTATGGTTGTGGATAGAGAGGGCTGGGAAACAGGTCCCCAAAACTCAGCCAGTCCTAATCTGCTGACCGTGTCAACAGGCACAACTCCATGTGCAGGTGAGCTCCGGGTTTTCAAGATGACGTCATACGAAGTGGTTGCGGAAACTTACGACCGCTTACGAATGGGACAATGGCAAACTGTACCAAACCACGGACGACAAACGGCTTATAAAGTATACCTCTGATGGATCTGTTGTCGATTTTTTTTTTTTTTTTTTTTTGCCAATTGATAAAGTGTGGTCCATAGATACACCTTAGATGCATTTCGAATAATTCACCCCGGAGGCCCTTTAAACTTTCATAGGAGATGAATATTTTTTTCACGAGTTTTCCAAGATTTATTAAGAACTAGCTGGAGGACAACACCAGTGTCATTTGATGAAATCCCTTCAATGTTGATGCATAATAATTCTGGAAACACCCCCTGCAGTATTTGAACAAGCATAGACACTATTTTCTGACAAGCTTTTTCAAAAGTATGAAATTATAGATAGTGAAATGGTCATTTTTATGAATATGTTTGATTTATATGAGTGGAATTAAGTAAAAGCCCAACTGCATGTTTCTTCGCAGTCAGGCTCTGTTTTCGGTCGATCAAATATTTCCCAGCAGTCGAATTCGTACAAAACAACCATATTCCGAACTTTATTTTTCATACGTCAAGGCCATAAAGTTCAAGTTATATGCATTGCAATGGACTATTTTTAGACGTACACATGTATAATGGCGTTTATTTGTGATATCAAACTTTTCGGGGGAAGGGGGGGGGGCTTTTAAATGTATGATTGTACTTTGTGCAAGAGTAAAGATATAACAATGATAATAATTTTCATTGAAGGGCTCTATGACCTTGACCCTTGACCACAAGGCTATCTGGGAGCAAATTTAGGGGAAGTTTCACCTCAGTTTATAATAACCAACCTTGATGGACTTCAATAAAACCCATTGAATGATGTGACAGGGAAACCATTCTAAATTGCAAAACATTGTGACATTGACTTATGACTTAAAGATAATCCACAATCACATAAAAAAAAATCACAAAAAGTATGGGGTATCTGTAGCCAAAAGTTTCAAGAGAATCTGGCTTATAGTCTGGAAGAGGTCAAAATGAGAACTACCACTGTTGACCCCATTCTACTACAAGGTAATCAATAGGAATGCAAAAGTTAACAAAAAAACAACAACAAAACAAACAAACAAACAAACAAACAAAAAAACAAAAAACAACCCCCCCCTAGAATTCTAATAATCATGGAGCATAACCATTTGGTAGATACCCACCCGATGTACAGACCCACTGAGATTGAAGTAAATCTGGCCAATTGTTTTGGAGAGGCAGTTGAAAAGGTGAATTAGCACCGCAATCCCCAATGACTTACACTGCTTTCCACGGGAATGTGTGCAGTTTGACCTTTCAAGGTTACACAGGTTTACAGTTGACCATACAAATAATTGAAGGGCCACAGGTGCTTTCCTACAAACGTCTAATAGTAACCTTGGGTCTACGATGCACCATTAAGTTACAAGCCAATATGTGAAATTTGCTGAGTCAGCAGACAAATGCAACCAGGATTTGATCTTGACTTTTGACCCCAAGGTTGTATATTATTATATGAAAAAAATCCCCAGACCCATAGATTATCTGCACCAAATTAGGAGACAATAGGTCAAGACGGGGACAGAAATATAAGGAAAATAGGATACTCGGAGGCGGAGACGGCAGACGACGGGACTACACACTATACGCATTCCCCACACCGGGGATGAATAATAATGATGATCATGATAATAATAATAATAATAATAATAATAAGAAGAAGAAGAAGAAGAAGAAGAAGAAGAAGAAGAAGAAGAAGAAGAAGAAGAAGAAGAAGAAGAAGAAGAAGAAGAAGAAGAAGAAGAAGAAGAAGAAGAAGAAGAAGAAGAAGAAGAAGAAGAAGAAGAAGAGGAAGAAGAAGAAGAAGAATTTCATGAAAGTCCACATGTACTGTTCATTGATCAACAGGCATGTGTTACTTACACAGAAATATCGGATTTCACTGTTACACTTAGCAAATTTTCATTTAAAAACTCCAAAACATTGCATTAAATTTTAAATTTTATGTGGCAATTATTTCCAAAAAGATGTTTGGCATAATGCTGATGTTTGAAACGTATTCTTAAGTTTTTATTTCGATGTTTTTTTGGGGGGGAGGTTTTTTGTTTTTTTGTTTTTGTTTTTGTTTTGCTTTGTTTCGTTTTTTCTTTGGTTTTTTGTTTTTGTTTTTTTGTTTTGTTTCTATTTTTCCCACAAATATTTATGTGGGATGTTGTTGACCTTGGCATGCGTTTTCCTATGATCCAAGATTTATTTCCTAGCGAAGACATATACAATTAGGTGGGAGAGAGGATGCTTTTGAGTAAGCCTGTTTTAATTATGATGGTGTATATATACATGTATATATATATATATATATATATATATATATATATATATATATATATATATATATATATATATATATATATATATATATGCATCCTTATGCCTTGTTGACCTTATCCACAGGCCGGCACCACCCCAGTGTTGTACTTCAGTTGGCTCTGTTATTGATTTGGACATCAAGGGAATGTTTGCAATATTAATTTACAGTTTTCGTTTGGTTCAAATTTAATCCAATTGTTACGCACCCTTAAATCCGATAATTAAGTTCATAAGTTCACGAAATATAGGATATTTCTAGGTGGCTTAAATTTCACAGTCCATCCATTTATACAAGTGACACAGGTGCTTGTCAAATAATTGATGGAACCACAACATAACAACAGCCATATACCACACGCCATTTAATAACTATAGAGACTAATGTTAAGTCAAAATGGGGGTCGTTCAAATCGTAGTATAAAATTACGTTTCCAGACATGCTGCAGCGAGATGGGTGCTATCTAGACTTGCTCAAGTCTCACTGGACTGTCTTCCGTATTTTATTTAAAATCAAATTCATTGCAAAATAAACTTTTAAGTAAAGACACGTCGTAGCCTTATTCTGTTACAATACAGGTCCTGAAAGTTAAACCTAGCTAATTGATTGGCGTGGAACGTGTTTATAACCAGATAACATGGACTCCAGATGATTAGCGCCGGGCGGTCTGCGCTGTGTTTCTTATCACACAGACAAGCGAGCGGTCATAACGCACCCCTCTTCAGAAGCTGTTAAGTGAGCTAGCGTCCAGTGCTATCTTAATATTATGAGTGTTGATTGCATTTTGTGTGCCGGTGTGGTTTATTTTATTTTCAACCATTGATATATTTGCCTACATATACAATTTTCTCTTTTTTTTCTAAATATTCTTCCTTTTTGTACAAGAAAGCTTTTGTCACGGCCCATTGAGGGAGCGATGAGTTATGCTCATGGGTGTTTTAATTTGATTTTAAAGTTTCTGATATTAATGTAATTAACGGACCATGTGGTTTATCCTGCCCATAGTGACGCTGTTGTAAAGTTTTCACCAATAAGGCACACAATTTAAATTACATTTCTTCAGGGTTTCAGTTTCAGACTATTAAATTATTTGGTGTGTATTGCCCACAGTGACATTTGGCACGAGTTTTGAAAATCTAGATCACGCCCCTCAGGTGATATAGGGTTAAACTACTTTCCGTTAATAATGGGTGCACTGTCTGCCGTCAGAGGTGACCACTATACAAAAGGGATGACGATTTTGAACCAGTAATGACCTACAGCAATTATTCTGAAACTAATATTCACAAAGAACACAGCACATACTGATGAAACCAAATTTAATTAGATTTCAATCTTCTTACATGTATGTCTTTAGATATTATATGTAAGTCAACGTGACCCAAATATGATCAGCATGGCAAATTATAATTGTACATATTTGCTGTTGTAAACATTTATGTATATATCGACAGACTACAAACGTATATACGCACATATCCTGATGGTGACACGGACATTTTGATGATCCCTGCATGCATGACATGGTCACCTTCACTTGTGAATGTCCCCAGTAAAAGCAGTCATGGTTCATATGACCGGACACCATCATTTTTTCAAGGTTTACACATACACTGACAAATTTCCCCAAATTAGAACAAACAATTAACATTTCAATTTTTACATCTGTTTAAAACCAACATATGTATCTACAGCTGACATAAATGGCATTTCTAATTCACTCTCAATAAATTAATTTCCTTCATGCCTACTTGCCTTTCACAAAATCTGTATTCTATTCAATTAAGAATGACATGGAAACCTATTCTACATAATGTATGGACAAACCAATATATAAAGAGGTTCACAAATCGACATGTTGCAGAATCCTTGGACTTAAACAGAGTTATACAGGCTCACAAACACACGCAGGCGCGTGCACACACACTCATATATACATTTATATATGCATGTGCGTGTGCATGTTATTTGCGTGCAGAATATACAGCTTTAAACACGATACATAGTAGCAAGCATTAGTGGAAAAGAAATTTAATGCTGCAAAAGATTTGATTTTAAAGTGTTTTTTATCAGTCACAAAAAGTTGACCACCGCTCTCATCAAATAATAACGATCAATACCGGTTACACTGTTAGTGCACATATCATTATCGTGATAATTACACATTTACCGAGTCTAAATATTACAAATATGAAAGATCTTGCTGTAAGTTTGTATTCATTACAATATTGTTATATCACAACAGCATACCCGTTTTCACAATGATGCAAGAAGCACATCATGAGAGTCTATACTCATCAAACCATAACTAAACAGATGTCTGTTTTACAGTCAGAAAGCATGGAACATCATACTTTTTACCTGAACAGGTTTTTCTCCCACTGTAGCAATCATAACGTTTTGTACTTTGCAGCATTTACATTCTGGAAATTACAGTAACTCCACTAAAAATCTGATCCTGGTAGCCATCTGCCACTTTGACCCATTAATTACTGGAAATTCTCAAAACGTGGCTCAAGCTGGACATCAAATCTTTTATATGATAGGGCTCTTATAATGTTAGAGAAACAACAAAATACGATCGTTTTAACACTGAAACTGGGTAAAGTAAGGCTCACGAAAACATAGTCTCATTTGAAGCCAGGGAAGTAACATTGTCATTTATATATTACACGTCTGGGCAACAGGAAATATGGGTAAAATTGGAAGTATGGTGTCCCTAATCTGTTCACTTGAACCCAAATATTGTAGCACTACAACAGCCACCACAATGCAGTCATCATAGTCGAGTTTTCATAAAATATCTTTCTATGCCTTGCGTAGGGGACTCTGTGACAAGAGACGCCATGAAAGCAAATGAATATGCTATCGTAAAGTGCCCCAACCACATGTAGAGCTGAAAAATAAGAAAACGGTTGTCTGTATTCATAGTTACTTGGATTGTTTTCTTTGGAAGAAATTTCAAGAGATAAAAAACAAACATATAGTCGCGAACAAAATGATGGCATTATTGAACAGAATATTACATGTCATTTAAAGTAAATTTAAATTACGCTACCTGCCTCAAGTGTACTATTACATTTATTTCTATTTTATTTCATCATTGATTAAAACAGAAAAATTAAAAGCCACATACACACGATAATGCAACGGCTATAGCTAGTTAGAAATAATCCTCCATGCACGCGCAATTGTATTATCATCATCACGAGTTAACTTGTTTTAATTTAGCTGTATCGTTTTATTTTGCAGTATAATTGCACATGGAAGAACTAATGGCCTAAGATTTGAGCAGCAACTTGCTATCTGGTATTTGTGCTTAGTTGACCTTGGATACGCAAAGTGAAGTGGTCCTGACCTTCGAAATAATATCAAGGTCACATTTTTACGACCTTCATTGCTGCTTGCAATATCATTCGTCAACCACACAATTCTGGAGTAATCATTTTGAAAATGAAAATTCAATGCACCCATTCTTACCAGGATGCATACCGTTATGTCAGTTTGACCTTTGAAGGTCACTCAATGTCAAATTAACAGCACCCAAAGAAACCCCGTGGGTTCCTTCCTGTTAGTGTACAGCGGTAGTCATGGGCCTGGGATCCACCATGACCAAGATATAAGCCAATGTACCAGTTTGATCTTTCAAGGTCACTCAAGATTAAAATTAACAACAGCAAAAGAAACTCAATTTGTGCCTTCTTACTGGTGGTTAAAGACAACCATTGTCCTAAGTTACATCACTTCCAGGATATAAGAAAATAACCATCACAAGAAATCGAGAAAAAAAATGAAAAAAAAAAAAAAATCGCGCAGCGGCACTTGTTGAACAAATTAAACTCCAGTTTTACCATGTTTATTTCTGTGCAATTTAATTTCAAGCAATTGGCCAAGCTGTTTCTGAGATTTTTCGGATTTTGAAAAAAAAAAGTCAAACTGACTGGGGCATGGCCATTTAGGCAAAGGTAGCCAAGACCCACATTAGGTACATCTCGCCTAGTTTGATGAGGATCCGGTCAGCAGTTTAGGACAAGTAGAAAATGTTAAATTCTTGACGGTCTAACGGACGGACGGAGATATACGGACGATCATAAATAATTGTACCTGACTTACAAGAAACTAAATTATGACACCTCATTTAAAATTCACTCCGGATATTACGTACTATGAGTCGCGGACAGTTCCTTGGTAACATCATAAACGCGACCATGGTCGTTACCGTTCCTCTAAATAAATCTATTTTTCCTCAACATCTGTACAATTCCAATGGTGGAATGGTCCGTAACAACACATGACAGTGCATTCCAGTTTACGCCTCGTGTAAAAACGGGATAATTGATTCAAATATCTATTCATCTCTTCATTGTCCATTCACTGCATCCCATTATACCCGTATCTTTTGTCACGTAACATTGTGATCTTGACTATACTCACTCCGCTATACGTGGTCATGTGAAACAGATTCTCCCTAGTGTGCGCAAAGGCATAGATTACAAATGGATGACAAAGGTATGCGGTGTAAGTCATCCTGCCGAAAGGCATCCATGCAGGGTAACATAAAAAGCTACCAAAAACTCCTGCAATATGCAATATCACTTCATAAATGTAGTTTCTATTACGTGATTATTGATATGTTACATAACTTTTGTGTATTGTGAATAATTTAATTTTATAAATCACGTAATAGATATAATGGGCGCTAAGGTGCTAAGATTGTCATATTTATTTTAAAAAATTCAGAAAGTTGTTTCATACTCCGAAGAATGTTGAAAACTTCGGTCAATTCACTGGGTTTAGGATATCGATAATACTGTCCATTTTGAATAGAATATCAAGAATATCTTTCACACGCTCGAACTGATTTGCTGCAGATGTGGCTTACATGGGTGTACTGTTATAATCAATGTCTAAACAGACACATGAACAATATTAATATGGTCTTTTTGATAATCAAACAAATCCATTGGTATGCATCAATAAGAAAAATATATTCGCAACTAAAGTCCTACCTCCATTTCCTGTGACGCAAGCAAATACAACCCAGCCAACCGCCAGTGACCACAACATCCGGTATGAACCATTGAAAATGGCTGACTCTAACACTGTTGGTTTAGCTCCGTTGGCAACCGGATACAGAACATATATCATTGAAAAGCCAACAATGAAACACGCCACCCAGCCTAAGGATGCAACGACCTGAAAAAGTTGTATTCATGATGGTATATGCCATGAGCAGGGACAATTCTTTTATGAAGGCAAAACACCCTATTCAAAAGTCCCTGACATATTTGGAGCACCATAACCCTCCGATGACAGAAAACCAGAATGAGGCTGGGATGGAAACCAAGTCAAGTTCCCATTCACTTACATGTTTAATTTGGTTACTTTTCCAGCTCATATCTATCATTTCAAAACACTTTTGAATACCCCCATTATGTTATCCTGTTAGGACAACTGCAACAGTGAACGAAAAACAGGTCTTTGGTGTTTAACCCCTTGTTGCTAAAGTTACTGTGCTGTTGTCTGTTGATATGAAATAAGTTTTCATGGCTACATCATTTCATTAATATCATTTTATTACAAAACATAATCTGTTGAATTCTTATTTTTAGAACCAGTCATTCATTTGGGTGCGTAATTTGTACTACCCAGGATATCAATATATATATATATATATATATATATATATATATATATATATATATATATATATATATATATATATATTATGTAACGTGGTCTCATACTCTCGTTTCATCGGAATTGCTTTAGTCCTGATTAGAAAATGTGGTCTGCACTGATCAGTTTGCTCTATTAACAAATCAATTAAGCTTTAGAATAAATGGACATGTGACAGCTAATTATATACCATTAAAAACTCATATTTTATTAAACTGTTGCTGCTGGAAATTCCTAGAATATATGGAGAGTCAACTCAGTTATTCTGGCTTTGAGTCCAACTGTACAGGGTATCAAAATTGCAGTGACATGTATATCAGCGGCAATTAGGAGAAGTCAAAGCGCTGAAGATTTTTCCCCTTATGTTGCAGTCCTAGAGTTTGCCTAACAGAATAACACAATGGTTGTATTAAGAGGTGTGTTTAATAATAAATATGAGCTAGCAAAGTTAGCAAAGTTAACATGTAAGTGTCCACCACAGCCTCATTGTGGTTTCTGTCACCAGAGGTCAGTAGTGTTCCATATATGGCAGTGACATTTGAATAGAATGTATTGCAATATGATTGTAATCAGTGGCAGAAGGTGATATACGTGATATATGTTTAATTGTTCATAACAAAAAGCAAGCAAAATGGGAGGCAGCGGCATACCGATGTACGTGACCCGATTTGAGTTCAATTATCTTGTATTTTGTGTTTGCCATGTGATGTTTCCGCAGCTACAATAACATGACACTTTCTCATACACCTGCTAAAGATGTCATTCTGGCGGAAAATATACATTTCAGGTTTATGGAAACACTCACTCAAAGTGCTTATGTAAAAGTGACTCACCCAATGTAGCCTGAATCTTTTACCATGCTGATAAAAAAAGTAACCTAGCAGTAGCCCCAACAAATATGGACCAATTCGAATCCATGGCGGATAATATAAATCACCTAAGAAGCTTTCTCTGTAAAGAAATAAATTGCTGTCATTTTCTAACCAGGTGTTCATTTATGATTATATTTCTATTTTATGAGCTAATTTTAAAGGACATTTGAAATTCCAGACTCGTGCGCGAATGTGCATACAAATTATCACAACTTTATTCATATATCATTTTTTTTTAAACATAATACGAATAAGCATCAGGGTGGCTCATGAGAGGTGTCATGGTTTTTTTTATATTTTCTCGTGTTTTTCAAATGTTCTTTCAAAAATGGAAGAAGTCTAATAAGAAAACTTCAGTTTGGGTTTTTCATAACTGCAAAACAAACACAGACTTAAAAAATCCATTACACGTGTTTGAGCCACACAGTCACCCATAAATTCTGTGTAAAAAAACCCCGAATGAAACCGTTAACAGCTATTCCAACTTTTCATAGGGGTCAGGCATCTGCTATGTGTCAAGCTTAAAAGGTATTTAACAATTTTGTCATTACGGGCAAAACCAGCTAAGCATGTAGAGGTGTCTGAAAGGCCGACAAAGGTTATATATGTATATATATATATATTGGAAGTATTTCACAATATGGTTTCTGTCTCAAAACGTGCATGGCGATTCACTGGTGTCTAGTCCTTTACAGTTTGTTTTGACCGAAAACGTAACCCACTATCCAGAACGAATTATGTTAGTTGCTTTAAATGAAACTGTCGATTGCAGCTCAATTGCCCTGCACTTTCAGATCTTAGATATGAGTGACTTGATGACGCAAGAAAATTTGCAAAGAGCACCATAGTCAATTAATTTGTGAAATATATGAGAATATCACAGATTAATTACGCAAAGGTCAACATATTTTTCAGTTACAATGTCTATACTCACACATCAAAATTAAAAAGTATGAAAAAAGGTCCTGGACCGTACATCTTCACATAACTTAGTATACCCGATGCGACGCAGGTTGCCAAGGCCAGAATTGCAGTGAGGGAAACGCCAACACGCGGCCATCTGTAACAGATATATTAAGCGTATCACACATAAACCAGGATATGAAGCGAAAAAAGCAGAGCTGACTTTTTTCGACTGCCTACCGTGTACCCTTAAAAAAAATGTCTGAAGATAGTGACTGCCTTCGTGACTATTTCATGGATACGTTTTTCAAAAGTAATTGATAAAACTAAGTAAAGTGGATGTGGCCATTTAATCAGATATTCCTTGACGATACGCGTACCTTTACGACATTACGTTTGCTTCTTGTGTATCAGTTTCATAGAACTTGACGCTTTAATACCGATTAATTTCCGCTGTACTTTCCTGTGTCTTGTCAGTCAGCTTTGCGGATGATTGCAGTATACATTAAAAACTGGAGTTTGCAATTTAACCTTTTAAATCTGGTTGCAAAAATAAGCAGAGTATGTCAATTGAACAAACCTGTACATGGCTATGAGCAATGGAGGAGAAACAAGAAAGAATTGTAGATCACTTGAAAGATACCAAGACCAATGACAACACTGCAAAAGAAAGTGTATGCATAAAGATACCATGACCAATGACAACACTGCAAAAGAAAGTGTATGCATAAAGATACCTAGACCAATGACAACACTGCAAAAGAAAGTGTATGCATAAAGATACCAAGACCAATGACAACACTGCAAAAGAAAGTGTATGCATAAAGATACCAAGACCAATGACAACACTGCAAAAGAAAGTGTATGCATAAAAGGTATGCACAACTCATATTGCCAGAAATTACAGAATGAAGCACAAACGATCCCCATGTAGACCCTCGACAGCTAACGCTTTGGTGTCTTGCCTGCTTATGACACGTTGACTGGGCTCTTGAATTTTGTTGGCCCCTTCCCAAGCGAAGAGCCTTTTCTCCTATGTTTGAAGCTTATCCTGAACGGGTTATCCTGCATAGGTGTGAAGGATAAGGTTTCAATCGTAATCTTCCATTTGATTTGTCACTCATTGGTTTCAGGCAGTAGTCAATCCAATGGGAGGCCATGGTGCATTTGACAAAATACCGACCCGTCCCACTTTCAAAAAGGCATCGTTTTCAAACTTATTTCTCTGAAAGAACATCAATTTGATGTGTATTTGCCCTTTTTAGACACAGGAGAAAGAAATTCCAATATAAGTGGCCCGTGGGGGATAACCATGGGATCACTCGTTGTTGGATTGTCATATTTTTGCTGCGCACAGCCTCGCCAAAACATGAAAATTCAACAACTCGTAATCCCAACATTATCCTCAATGGGCTGCCCCCCCCCCCCCCCCCCCGCCGGACCCCATACTGGATTCTCTATCTCTTTGCCAGGAAGAGAAATTGCAAGCACTTGAGGGTCGGGCTAAGCAGATTTGACTCACTCTGTGCACTTTTGCATGTATTTTTTGAGATATAATATATTTTGCTTGCCACTTCTTGCACGATCATTTCGCTTCCGTTCTGCCCTTCAGTCTATGGTGGTTGGAAATATTGTATGTTCGCTGTAAGGATAAAGTTATTCGTTCAATTCATATTCGCCAGAATTATGTGCTCCAAGCTTTGTGCTGGGTAACTCTAAGCGCGTTACTCTCACCATCATGACCAGTTTTAAACAATCTTCCATGTATAATAAATACGCCGTTTTGGTTATGTCTCACTTATTAAGATTTCTATGCCGAAACATTCCACGTTACGCTTGAGTTGGTAGATAAGACATTTGTCAAAATGTGACAAAATGTTGTTGGTCCAGGATTCTCACCATTTCTTGCGTTCGCACTAGATTATTGATGAACAGGAGGTTCGCCCACCAGTTCTTTAAGCAAAATGAATCCCGTTCATGCCTCCAGTATGGACCCGATCCGAAGATAACCCATGCGTACTTGTAGAGTGACATGTATATAGCTAGCACCAATATGTATGTCGGTAGAATCCTATGACGGAAAAACGAAATGTTGTGTAAACATTACACAGATATAATTAGACATGTGTGCAATCATATTATTTATTTTTATTTTATTCGGATCATTAATATTTGTCTGGGCCCTTCTCGGATAAAAAAAACCTTATGTTTCTTTTCTTACTTTTTGTATGTGAACCTTGACACGCAAACCATCAAATAAATTTTCATATATTCCAAGATTTGAACCTCTTACTTTTGGCGTTTTACGGCTATGTAGCACTAGGCTAACTCGTTAGACCCCTGCACTGCATTATATCCCTCAAACTTGAGGCACTACATTAACGATTGGCTGATGGGTCCACATTTTCACACACGTGGGTCCTTTGACCTTGGAAAAAAGACCATGGTCTCCAAAATGTTATCAAGTCAAGATACAGTGTCAAGGTACCGATACGATAAATTTAAATTTCAGGTGCCCACTCTGTCTTGCGATATCGTGTTCACAAGCAAATGGTGCACAAACGGAACAATCCGAAAACTACATAAGTCCTCCCTTGGGATGGACCAATAAAAATGATTATCAATGTTGCAGAGCGGCATTTTTGCTTGAGTGATTTCTCTTGAAAAGATCATGTGCAATTCGCTGTTGAAGAGTAACACACATAGTCATATTCACAGAGCTGTTAGTTCTCCCCTAATGCCTTCGATGGGTTTCATCGGCTGTATTGGTTCTTGTTTATTTTCTGGATATACCAGCTTTATCGTGTTGTTTTGCACCGAACAGCGGGACGATTTGAGGTTATTAGAAGCCTAAATACGATAGAAAGGGCGCAGGCTATAACCTGTTTACCTCTGACGGAAAAGATTGCCATATTTACATGCAATTTTTGGTTAAAACGTATTATATTTCCAAGAAATGGGATAGGAAATCAAGCTAGACAAGATTATGTCAATTCCCACACACACAAATAGAGTATAATTTCAGAAAACCGGCTCAGTATACTATGAAGTCGAGCCTATATGAACTACTAACGAGAATTTAATAATAGTAATAATAATAATAATAATAATAATAATAATAATAATAATAATAATAATAATAATAATAATAACAACAATAATAATAATAATGATAATGATGATGATCACAATTATCATAATAATAATAATAATAATTAAAATATAATAATTATTGTTGTTGTTGTTGTTGTTATTATTATTATTATTATTATTATTATTATTATTATTATTATTATTATTATTATTATTATTATTATTATTATTATTATAAGGAGAACAACGAAAAAATATGGAACGTGTTCATACATTCATGTTACCGTAACAAACTTTACACCTTGAAACGCTTATTGTATTCTTGTACCCTTTACACACAACACTTTTCCAGTCATTGGATCTACTTTGGTGGCCGTGTAATAACATATCACTACTGATTTCGCCAAATTTAAACGTTTTTGGCATCAGAATTCGAAGGCATAAGAGCTTCCTTTTATCAAGTTGTTAACCTATTCAGTGCTGTGGAATAATTGCAGCTGAAACCATCGACTGTCCTCAGTGCATCACGCAAAACTGTGGAACTGGAATAATTAAGTATAACAAAACAATATTCAGGTGAAAGTTAAGGGTCTTGCCGAAAGAAATTAACTTGGAATTATCAATATTATTGAGATTAATTCAAGTAGCAGTTTTTGATGACTCGGCAAGTTTTAGAATGCATTCGTTACTCACCTCCATAATCTGTGAATTACTGCAAATCCCCAATTAATGCTTCCTTTCCTTTTCTTCATTATTCCCAAAATAACAAATGAATTAAGGATACCACTAAAATAGAAATTATAAAAACATATGACCATAAGTGTGTTTTTACACTTAAAACATTTTACTCGTAATCAAAGTTCAACCTGGGGGTGCCATTCCTAGCCAGAGCACTTTATACTATCCACATTGAAAAGATGCATCGCGCACGAAGCGTTTGACGGCTTGTTGCAGTTTTCTGACCTTTTCAACTGGGCCATACCATGTTGTTGTGTATCATTAAAGTGTTGCTTGGCAACATGATATAAACATCGCACCGTGACCGTATTGTGTTCACCTTACAACAGAAACGGACCAAAAGCCCATTAAAATTCCGTGATTCCCCAGGATTCAGGAAGCGTACGGAGAACACCCCCTTGATGGGATCTCCATGCGTCTCTTTATGGTGTGCTTCCACGGATTCAAAGCCACCCAAAAATAGTTGAGTGTGAAAGCAAAAATGAACTCTGACTAACTAAGCTGACGCAAGGTCGACTTACACCTTGGATGTAAAACCAGCCTTAGATTTTTTGCATCAAATGTCTGGATCACGACAGAACCTGTTAGTATATGTATCACGGTGAAACTTCATTCTGGAAAGTAATCTACAACATGAAAATGATAAGCTAAATCCCCATCTCAGCCGAGTATGCTCAGTTTGACCCTAATTGGGTCAGAGGTCATCAGGGATAAATTCTAATGAATTACCATATAAGGTAATAGCAGACAAGTTCGAAAACTGTCAACAAACATGTTTTGGGTGATTTTGCCTTGGTAGAAGTCCCTTTGGTATTTGTTGTTAGTATGCTGAAATTCTGTGGGATTATTTTCAGGAAAATATTACGAATTTCAAAATTTTCAAAAGTTTGGTGCTGGTTACAAAGGAAACTTTAGAGAGCAAACGGAAAGGGTCACTTTCTTTCTCTGATGACTTGTCATCCACTTTCTGTAAGTGGCTAGCTTCTCCGAGATATCAGCTTGGTTTATTCACAAAATATAATCATCATTTTAAGATTAAAGATTCTCATTCATTTGTATAAACTATAATCGCTGAAGATGAAGTTGCCAACAAATTTGAAAGTTCAATATATTTTGCTCATGGAAACCCTAAATGTAACAAAGTGCTCTACATACATGTAACAAATTTTGCTCATGCAAACCCTAAATGTAACAAAGTGCTCTACATACGTGTTGATGTTAATGTAAAACGGCATTATATATGCAGCATATTTGTCATGCTTGTGCCAAAAACGATATTTCGTGACCATAAAAACGCTTGAGATTGCGGGGGCTCGGCTCACCATACCCCGCAAAGGTGCTGCCCGGGGTGGAGGGGGGGTGGCAGTTGGTTCCAACAACCCCGGCCGATTGAACTTCAGCCACCCACCCACCCTGGCGGGCTAAATACTAAATGCATAGAACTGTGAAAATCACGTTCCCAGATTTTTAATACGTGCTCCTGACAGGGGTCTGTATCATGAGAAAGAAGGTGTTGAAGTATTACAATACCGACAGCACAGATGCCAGCTGTCGCTCATCATCAGGGATAATCCCTGGAATTTGCTGATATTTTGACCAGTTTACGGTGTGTGTCTTTCATCAAAACCGAGTTTTTATTACTATATTCTTTGTTAATTATTTTGTGTCCCTGACGGTCTTGACTACTTGTCACTGAAATGACACTTTGAATATTGTCATTACTGCGGCAGTTGTCGACCAGATTTTACCTCAGAGAGTGGTAAAGGAAAAAAAATGACCGTATGACGAGATAAAGACATATTGTTCAGATCACGGTGATCTGAACAATATATGCATTTATCTCGTGACACGTATCTTAATATGCTAAAAATAAATTACCTCATAAAGAAGAATGTGTCCACCGCCATCTGGGCCTGAACCAAAAACATGTGTATAGGTTGCCGCAAGAGCCGTGGAATGTCATTGTTGTTTTCTGTAAAGAACAAAAAAATATATGTAGATTATGTTCCCTCACTCCTGCTAGTTGGTAATCTTTCAGTGAATAAATAAACTTCCGCGCTTCATCCCAAAAATACCAGCCATAAAATTTTCCTCACACGCTCATGAAAACAATGACAATGAAGTTTATTTATTATATTACATTTTTTCCTATTTTTTCGATTTTTGATAATAATCACAAGTGATGCACGATCGCCAAAGAACGTTTTTTCCACATAAATTGCCTTGGTTTAAGGGGGGTGTGATCAATAGAAAGATAAGCGCTAACCACGCCCCCGTTACCTGGCAACCAGTCTATCCCAAAAGCAACAAACTGGAAAGAAAAATAGTCCCTTTGTAAATGTTCATTTATTTGAACAGATAGCTGTACAAAATACAAGATTCGTTCACATTAGGGAAAAAGTATACAAGTAAGTTATTTTTTGGGATAAAATACCCAGAATAACACAATGAATACAAGATTAACTATTAGCTATACTGGAAAGTAGTGCCCAATGTACTGGCGTATAAAATTGTGAAGGGGCTGCATAGCTGGCGCGTGCAGACTCGCGTGTAGACGATGTCTTCATGATATGGTGAGGAAAACAACAGTTCCTATTCTTTCAATGTTAAACAATAAAGGGAATGTAAATATATACCAATACAAATTCGTCGATTAGCGATTCAAACGTATATATATATATATACATGTAACATTGCATTGCCTTGTCCGGGTTCTAAGAATAGATGTTTGTTGCTATTTCTGGTAAAATTTCAAAATAGTGTCCGTTTACGTGGGCCTCATGAGAGTCATGTACGCCAGTAATATAATTTTGGTGATGAATATAATTCCTTCAATGTTTTTGAAGGAACATAACTTAAATGATCACCGTGTATATTAATCTGAACAAAGATGTATTTTGATAACAAAAAGAAATTTTGAATACCTAGTGCAATTCAAATTATCGCCAGAAACGTATAAATTTGATTTGGTTCGAAAGTTGACAGGACAAAAAGGTCTTCAATTTAATACCAAGTGTTTAAAAAGCTCACTTTTGGTGAAATTAACTTTAAATATTAATGTATTAATTGCTTGTCCAACATAAACATTTGTGGCTCACACTAGCTGCTTCAACCAAGGATTTAGAAAGATACGGTTTATCCGAAAAGGAAGCGGTTGCTATGTGAGGAAGATCCAATACAGTTCCTACTTCTCTCCCTGGCAATTAATAAGATTGAAAGCGTCCAAGGGTTAAGAAAAGAACCGTGTAAGTTCCGTTTTTGACCATTTGTGGTTACGTTTTTCCACCTCACAATATAACATTGAGTCATAGAGGCTTTCTTGTGAGCACGTGTATACTTTTCGACAGGATACTGACAAACTCGAGGACTCCACACGTAAAAAGTACTTGGTTTGTTGACTTTTTAGGAGGTACCCTCTTGAAGACTCTTTGATATGACGTATTTTTACATATTTTTACTGCAGGTTCATTCTCTCTGTATAAAATACAGCCCCTCTCCGTTGTTTTCCTGTTACACGTATAAGATAATCTTCATCTGTAAATACTAGGATGGGAAAGAAGAATATAAGTTTGTGACATTACACATGGAATGTGTGTTTGTATTTATGCTTTCTTGAGCTTTGTTCTTTAGGAAGGTTTATCTGTATTTCAAGAGCAGAGGACATAAAAATGTACATATTTGCGTTTTTAATGTGACAAGCAGGCTGTAAATACCACGATACATGTGATCTACGTTTTACACGCTTTCTTCCTTCCCTTATGTACCTCTAGGAAAAATTAGGTAATTATCCCTATCAAAAGACAAACACAACGAAAGTGTTCTCTCACCAAAAAAGTTATGACTAATAGTGAAAGTATGTCCCATGATAATCCACGCCATGCTGAGCGTGCGTATCCCATTCAGAGGCAGCAAGATTTTATCGCTGGCTTGACTCATATCTACTATCTTCTGGACGTTGGTATAGGCCGAGAAAGACACAAAGATCTTCCCTAAGACACCTGTAGAGAACGTAAGAGTCAGAAAATAAAAGTTCTGGAGCAGCTTAACATTGTGATGATAATTTATGCATTGTGACTGAACATTTAATGTAAAAGGACACGATTAAAATCCCACACAAAGCTAAAAGCCCCATTAGTTGCGAGAAAATCAATTCGAACGCAAATTAAAATTGCATATACCAAGGTAATAATCAAAGGTAATGAAATAGAATAATGTTGCAGATAGAATCAAACATCAATGGACAATGATATTTACAAATAAAAGTAAAATGGTGGAGAACAAAGCTGCAGCTGCAGATACACAAATTATCATATACCACAAACTTCCCTGAAAAGTGACCGTTGCACAATATTGGTATCGCGACAATATATACGTTGTATTGAATTATACCTTCTGGGATTGGAACTTTTGGTGGAGCTGGCAAGTTGGTTTCAATTTTTTCCTTCTCTTCTTGGTCAGTCAGGAGACTATACGCTACAGAAGAATCTTTCTTGTTGAAAACCTTTATGGTCTGATGGCTTTTCAATGCTGTTGACTTTTGCAAAACAGGCTGATAGACGAAAACATCATATGCCGTACAGATCAGAACAAACACAACCAGACCAACCAAAAATGTTCTGCAAAATCAATAAATAAACAAATTAACAAACAGACAGACAGACAGACAGACAGATGGACGGACGGATGGACAGATAGACAGACAGACAAACAGACAGACAGACAGACAGATAGATGGATGGATAGATAGATAGATAGATAGATAGATAGATAGATAGATAGATAGATAGATAGATAGATAGATAGATAGATAGATAGATAGATAGATAGATGAAATTGACGAATTATTTTCAATCTATCTATAAGTATAATAATCTGTAAGCAAACAACCTGCCCGGTACTTTGTTCCTCTTGTTCTTAATATTCAACAACACATGGCGTTCGCAAGGTACATGCATCTACACGCTCGAATATTTACAAACTCTTATCAAAGGACCGGTCATGAAATATGATCTGGGGCCTAAACTACTGCGCTTTGTGTTTTTATGGAATTACAGAATAATACTAAAAATAGCCCAATATAGGAAATCAGACTTGCCGCATTCCTGGACGGATCACTCTGAGTACATGCACGCGGAGAAATGCGTTATTATAGGAATTCGGCTAGTCGGCTAGCTTCTCGCATTTCCGTCGCGGCTAGTTTTATGTTAATCCGGTAATTATGGCTGTAGCACTTTGTCTTTTGAAAATGTAAAGAAAGATAACAAACAATCACAGTTTTAACCAGTTTATTTTAAACTTTTCTAATATGAATGAAAAGTAGTTCCCAGTTTGTAATGGCAACCTTTAGCATTGGAACTCGGAGGATATGGAAAACTCTGTCTTCCAATTTATATTTTCCAGGCTTTTGTTTGTTTGTTTTGTTTTGTTTGTTTGTTTTTTAAAATAAAGCTATAATTACCGAATAAATGTCTTAAAATTCCCTGTTCTTTATAATATCAGGTTATTATCCCCCATACTTACATCATTGCGATTGCTGGACCATCAAATGGATCATCTTCATTTTCACATGTTACATTCAAAACTCGTGTGGCTGCAGGCACGAAATATTGGCCTGTTAAAACAATTGGCATGAAATAATGAACTGTTAGAAACAGCAGGCATGAAATATTGACCTGTTAGAACGATTATATATATATATATATATATATATATATATATATATATATATATATATATATATATATATATAATATGTGTGTGTGCGTGCGTGCGTGCGTGTGTGGGTGTGGGGGTGGGTGTGTGGGTGTGGGGGTGGGTGTGGGTGTGGGTGTGTGTGGGTGTGTGTGTGGGTGTGTGTGTGTGTGTGTGAAGCATTTCACTAGAGACATTATATTATGAAGTATTGCAAATTAAATATTAGAGAAAAGATATTTTGGAAACTATGATATGGAATTTTTTTGACTTAGAAGGTCTTGACGAAGAAAGCGTATTGGGATTCACAACGCATGTAAATTGCTCAGTGTTTTCAAAATTTGCCACATATTTGAAAAAATATACAGAAATTAATGAAGCACTTAAAACTATTGTCAGTGTGCCAAAACAGATATTTTCTTTCTTTCTTTCTTTCTTTCTTTCTTTCTTTCTTTCTTTCTTTCTTTCTTTCTTTCTTTCTTTCTTTACCAGGATATTTGTCCGACATTTCATTTTAAGTCTATTATACGTGGAAATTCAAACTTGGCATGATTATACCTCCATACATAAAGTCTGGTCTTGCTATAAGGAGGGGTAACAGTTTTGGAAATTATGCTAATTAGGATCATTTGAAAATAACAATGTTGAAAACCTTCAAAACTGTTTTATGTGTAGATGTCATTCCAATTTCAATCCATAGGTTTATGATGTTGGCGCATACGATGTACCACAAGAAAAACATGCAAAATGTATGCAAATTAGGGCACTTGAAAAGTTTAAATGTTGAATTTTTTCGGAACGATTCCTGATAGAGGTGTCATTCTAAATTTAATTCATTGGTTTGTCCTGCAGGTGCTTCCAATAAACCGTAAACAAAAGAGGATTTAAATTTATGCTTGTTAGGTGTACTGGAAAAGTTTAAATGTTAAATATCTTTAAAACTATTATGGGCAGATACGCGATTCTATATTCAATCCCTCCGCCCTCGGTCTTTGCTGCAGGCCTTCCAATGAACCATAAACAAAATTGTACGGCCACCTGAGAAGTTTTAATGTTGACTATCTTCAAAACTATCATCGGTAGAAGTGTCATTCCAAATTTAATTTATCTGTTTGTGCTGTTTGTGCATCCAATAAACCTCAAACAAAAGCTGTAGAATTTTAATACATGCTAATTGGGACCCTTGAAAAATTAAAATGTTGAATATCCTCAAAACTATTATAGGTACAGGCGCCATTTCAAATTCCATTCACAGTTTTTTTGTTCTAGGGGCATTCAGTGAACCACTAAGTTCTATGTAATGTGATACATTTGTATTCATTCAAAATCAGAGACACAGGGTTTAAACGTATTTTGTTTCAAGATTATAGTAATAGAATGCATATAAAAATATAACGTCTCGATTCTGTAATATGCCAAATTCTTACACTACGGTTAAACTGTTGCATCTGGACATATTTTTCCAATTGTACATGTAGATTAGAAGTAAAGGAACGGTGTGATAATACCCAGTAGAACACTTTTTAAAGACAATCTGTCAGCAAATGTGTTATGCCAAAAGGCTAAAACCTGCATTAGCCTGTAAGCTACTCTAATCCTCATTAAAGATATGAAATTTATTATCATCATCAAATGTGTAATGTACCGGTTCAGAGACAGACAATCCTACAAAATATCTGGTATTATCACATTGTTCCTTTACCTTTAATCTAGATGTGCAAATTGAAAAATATGCGAGGAACACAACTTTCATCGTGATCATTGAGAACTTTGTTCTCTGTCTTAACGGAGAATATATGTAAATATTTATCATGAACCTCGAGGGATCAGAGAAACGCGGCTTATATATATATCACATACAAACAGCACCTACTCACACAACCCACAAAGGCACACATACACACACATCGTATATTTTACCAGTTTGGAGAAGCAGTTTCTTGTCCTCCTTGTTGCAGGTACTTGGGTAGCATACGCCTATTACTACAGGGATGACGAATCTGCCCTTAAAATAACGATTCTGCAAAAAAATAGTTGATGTCCAAATTGTTACGCTTTAATCATCTCGCAACTGTACTTAGTTTTTAAGTCATCTGGATATTTCAAAGCAATGCTGGTTGTCTTATCGGGTGTAATTTGTTCCTGTGCATAAATGTTTAGAAACATTTGTGGAATGAGTAAATTGCCTCATTTTACATTTAAAATTATTTCATACTATCTGAAAAATAATTCATAAAAAACTCACAAAACAAAGCAAAATATTTGACTTATATTTTCCTTTTAAATGAAATTTTAATGCAGCAAGAAGAGTCGTGCAATTACTTCGTGTGTGGTCGAAAAGAACTCTTCTGTTGCCTGAGGGCAAATGTATGTATGTATGTATGTATGTACGTATGTATGTATGTATGTATGTATGTGTGTGTGAATGTATGTATGTATGTATGTATGTTTGTATGTTTGTATGCATGTATGTATGCACGTACGTGCGTACGCATTTAGGCTATGTATGTATGATTGTTTGTATGCATGTGTGGAGAGATATGGTACATCAGCATGGGTCCAAGCAATTTTCAACCCTACTTTATCTCCCAAAGTTGTCTGTTGTGCTAAATTTCTCTGTGTGAAGAAAATAATTACATAAAAAAGTTTTACACAAGCATCAACAAATAGGATGCAAGGTCCATGAAGATTCCTTTTCTGGCAAACCATTAAGCAAAATAATATAATTCTTTAACTTTCGGACCGGAGTAGACAGAGACACATGTATGACTATTTTTTCCTGTATTTTCAATATTGGCAAAGTACACATACCAGTCCTGTGTGGGTGGTTTTTATGGCTGCTCTACAGTACACCCCGTGAAATGGCTGTGGCTTCAGTGGTTTTAAATGTTTGGTGATGGGATGGTCGCCTCTTCCGATATCAATACATTGTTCATGCGATCCCAGCCATCTTACCCGGCCTTCAAATAAGCCACTCTTGGGCTTACCGGTGGCGTCCAACACTGAGATGAATCAACGATACACAAATAACAGACTGAAGAAAGAAAACATATAGATAGATAGATAGATAGATAGATAGATAGATAGATAGATAGATAGATAGATAGATAGATAGACAGACGGATGGATGGATGGATGGATGGACGGACGGGCGGACGGACGGACGGACAGGCAGACAGATAGACAGATAGACAGATACATAGATAGATAGATAGATAGATAGATAGATAGATAGATAGATAGATAGATAGATAGATAGATAGACAGACAGACAGGCAGATCGATACATACATACATACATACATACATACATACATACATACATATGTCAGCAATTATTCACCAATCCATAAATTAATCAATCAAACCATCAAGCAGTCAATGAATGCCACAGAAAAAAAGAAAAGGGGAATATGAGAAAAAATTACGTGTTGCCAGATGAATAAAAGTACCGGGATTTCTTGTTTGCAAAGTATGCGAAATAAGGATAGGATAACCAAGAAAAATACAACACTCGTAAGCTTTATCATATTACATTATGCGTATTTTTCTAATGCTAATTTTGGTCCGACGAATTCGATTATACCTTTAACTTTGAATTGTATCATTTTTGAACGCAATTCGCCGCCACTCTTAAGGGCACAAAGTGCACTTTTTTGCAATGCAAATAAACACCTAACATGCGCATGACCATTTTTTTTTAAATAAAAAAAAACTTACTCCTCAGGGCCCAGTAGTCTCCACGTTGCAGACCTTTTCGTACCATTATGACGCTACTACGACAGGGGGCTGAGATACCCTGATCCACAATGATACTACCGTCATCTTCGTCTTCTTCCTTCTCTTTTTCGTGCGATATGGGGTTAATTAACCCATTGACCAACCCGATCATATCAAATAGCGATAGCCCATCATCGGATGGTTTTGTATGCTTAACGGGGTAAGGAGTGTGGGCTGGTACACTTTGATCTATGTTGTTTTGGGGTGCATTTGACTTTTCCGGAGTGTGAGAAAATATCGGTCCAAATGCAAAATTTGGGACTCCGCTTAAAGCATTGTGTCCACTCAATGATGTGTCTGGAACAGTGGAATTCCCATGGAGAGTATTTGTTCTTTCCTTTGTATCAGCCATCGTATTTGCAAAGGCGAAATTTGGAAACCCGATAAAATGACTGTGTCCTTTCTGAGATGTATTGGAAACATTAGAAATATTTTTTGTCATCATGTTGAGTCGAGGAGGCGGATTCAAATCCAAAGGTAATTTCCGTCCATGTCCATCGGTTGCATTTCCAGGGTGTACAACATGTGGAGTGTCTGACGCCTGTTCAGGAAACTCTACGCCACCTTTCTTCTGAACATGTGATTTCAGATGTTGAACGTCCGCTGATTCAGATGGTGAATCCATATATGGGAAAGCATTCCTTTTTCGAAGTACTGGGCTTGATGTTGAGCTGGGCGTCGTAGATAAACCGGTGTCATTATGATGTGGTGATGACCAAACCCCATTATGTAACAGCACCGAAGTTATAAAACAAAAACATAACATCTCGTACATATTGGTGTAAAATCAACCTTGGCTTGGGTCAGTTCCAGCTGAAGTTTCCGCATCCGTCCTGCGCCTCGTCTGAATCACCACAGTGCCATGGCTCTTAACCCGCAGTTTATTGAATTGACCAAAACATCCTTGTGAGTTAGCGCTTCATTGTTATTTCTTCAAGACAGGGAACGAGCGTCTTTTTCCTGGCTCCAATACAAACCCCAGATAAAGATGGACCAAAACAGCAGTTTTACGAGACACACTGGCAAGCGCAGGTGCACATTCTTGTTTCTATGAATATTTATAATTTTCCTAGTCCTGTGCTATTTGCATAATAAGGGTGAACACATTAACTTCACGCAATTTAATTATCATTAGAGTTGCATGGTGAAAACTCCACATCTACGCACTTGCCTAAAATGCGTGAAAGGAAATGTCTACTGTCATTTACAACAACCCCCTGGGCCTTAAGGCCCGCAATCCCTAGTTTCCGCTAAGATTCTTTCACACAGCATATTGCTGGACCTATATAAATTATATGTAAGAATACGCGTAGCTTTAGGGCTTTGCCAAACCTGGTGATTTCTCGTGTTTTTTTTTTTTATTTTCAACTTATTGCTTACTCATTTTCATGTATCATTTTTCAGCTGGTGCGTAGTAATATTCCGCTGGTATCCTAAAACCCTCGTTTAGTGTTATTCTTACAGTGAAATTATATGTCTATTATATATATATATATATATATATATATATATATATATATATATATATGTATATATATATATATATGTATATTTGTGTATCCCTAAAGTAAATCCCGTATTAAAGACACATTTATCAGTTCTAACTTAGGTGATCTTAATCGATTCCACTATATATATATATATATATATATATATACGTAGAGAGAGAGAGAGAGAGCAAAAGTAACCGTACTTTCAAGAAATAATTGAGAGTTCACAAGAAATGTAATTTTGCCACATCATAATCGAGGTTTGAGTACATATGTCCTACATTCATAGTAACTTTTGGAACAACTGCCCAATACATGATTGCTAAAAACAAGCAAACAAAACAAAACAAAACAAGAACAAAAAACATGTGAGATATTTGATTGAGTAAACCAGATTTAAAAACTTTCAATCTTACAAGATGAAGAAGACCTGAGGTGACCCACTTCGACTTCACCGATGTTCGAAAAATTATACATTTCACAAGGGAACACCCATAAATTATATATTTTTTTAAATATAGTTATAAACAATAAGAAACACATGTTGACATGTAGGGTGCTCCTGAGTCTAAAAGTTTAATCAAGTTCATTTATTGATATATGACCTTGAGGCACAAGAAAATGTAGATGTGCGTAGTCAGAATCCCACATGTAATAATATTTCATTCCGCACCTGATCGCTTTGGGACACATCAACAGAGCTACTTTGTGTTTTGAAACTTTGCCGATAGGTCATTTTTAAACAAATGTTTTCGGTATAAAGACCAGAATAGAAAATGACCATGGTTATACATGAAAGAACAACCATACAAGTACTGCGGAATTTTTTTCTCTGTGCTTTAATCATATCAGTCGACAACTGTTACAGTAGGATCCCGTTGAAAATTGCGTGGCGTTTTCTTTCGGTTTGACGCCACGTCTGCATAATTGGCAGTCAACGTTTCTAGGTGTGCTAGGTATCGAGAAAAGCTGCTATCTAGGCACATATTATTCTGCAGTAGGGGTTTTCTCCATGTCTAACTTTTAAATCAAATTTTATCTAAACCGCCATGGACATGAAAGAAGATGGAGCTGAAAAATTTGCAATTAACGGGCGGAAAATTAACAATGCTTTCGTAACTGGAACCTGTCGTCAGAGCTGATTCACGTTGCTTTACAACAAAAGTTCAAATGAATGAAACTGTGTTTGTGTGATCGAGGACGGCAACACAAAACTCACTTATAACAATAAGATATTGCGAGTAATGAAACGAATACACTTGGTAGGAAACATACAATTAGAACTTTATTACATGCTTATTATGATACTACATTTCGACAACAGTTCTCTTGTCCCCCAAGACATACATTTTTTATTGGTTGCTTCTGTTCCCAAGACAGAAGAAAAATTTAATGCATGCCTAACTCACTTATCCATTATGAGTTATTTTGTGAGTATGAAAATGAAAAACACGGACAACTTTGAATTCAAATTACGCATATGTATCCAGACATGAAAAATATCAAGCAGGGAAATCTCCATGTAATGGTAATATTAGGATGCATTTAATCAGATAACTTTGTGTGTTTTGTTTGCATGATAAATATGTATATGTCTTGGTTCCCAAAGTTGTAGATGGTTGTCAACAGAAACATGAGAAACAGCGCCTGATTGGCAAGTTGTTGCTCTATTGAGCTTAATAAACCTTCACGTATGTATACTGCAGGTAAGATACACGTTTTTACATTTGATGTGCCGATCCAATGCCACGTGTTCACGTTCCCTCTATATGTATGGGAAAGAGGTTTGCCTTTGATCGTTCTTAACAGGATTTTGCTAATTACGTTCAAAAAACACATAAAAGGCTCAAAGTAATACTCTGAAGAGTATGTTAAGCGTGTTACCAAAATGACAATGTGGACAGAAAAGTGAGAATGTACAGTTTATATGTGGATGTAATTTTCATCAAACTTTAGTATGCAATGCATGTGCTTAAAAAAAAGAAGAAGAAAAACAACATTGTTGCGAATTCTTGGCCTCAAAGAAAACAATGATTATTTTGCTTACAAGGGCATCATTCTTCTGATTTTTCGAGTGTTCATTTTGTCCTCTCACAGTGGCAAGCACAAGTCGGAACTTTTTTTCGACCTGCCTCCCCCCCCCCCCCCCACAAAAAAAAATTCAAATAAAAATAAATAAATATATAAAATAAAAAAAAACACAAACACAAACATATATTTGTCAGCCACTTATCAAGGTCGTACATAATAGAACTTGATATGCATATTCGTATACAAGGTCTGAAATTATCTGAGTTTCCTACGCGAGATTATTTCTGTTAATTCAAGACATGCGCACAAGGACCAAAATAATTCATCGAATGTTAAAAAAGCATCTTCAAAACTAACTTCTGACGAATATAACGGCGACATGTAAAGCTCGATGTCAAACCTTTATTTTTGTTTTCCATAACCGTCAGATCATGTTCTTTTAGAATATATATACTCTGTAATGTATTCTTTCAGCACTCAAAGTAAACAAAAATAAACGAGCCAGCAAACATGACGTGCCCCATAACCAATGTGCGTACCTAAAAGCGAAGGATTGAAGGGACGTCTTTCAAAATTAAAACTAAAAAAAAAAAACAACAACGGTGAAAAATTAAAGCTAGGATGATAAAGTACAGCTACTTTACGACATAAACTGTAATATGGACCACGTCAGCCATGATGCACACGCCCAACACTGTGCCTTGTGCAGTGCAGGACAGTGCTGCCGCCAAGTGGCCAGTAACAAAACAGCCCTGTAAGCAGGGGGTTGGGGGCGGAGGGAGGTGAGAGGTTCGAACCCCCTCCCCCGACTAAAAAAAAAAGGGGGGGAGAAAAAATACACACACACACACACACACACACACACACACACACACACACACACACACACACACAAAACAAATAAACAAACAAATTCGGCCTCAAGAGATATATCTACCATTTTACTGGACTTATAATCGAGATTATGTGAATCGTCCGCGCTTAAAACAACACTTCCAGCAATAGGCTTTCTACTCGTCCATTAGTTGCACTTATGGTGTGTATTAGCAAGCCTATTTAAAAACAAGAAACAATTTTACAAAGAATTTTGCGAAACATACAATTAAAATTTGTGTGCCAATATTAAAATGGAGGCATGTATATATATATATATATATATATATATATATATATATATATATATATATATATATATATATATATATATTTATATATATATATATATATTCAAGCTCTATTCTACAGTTTGTTGGGCATCATCCTGGCCAAGGGGCCTGTCTAATGTCACTGAACTACCGTCACTGTTAATGTAATGCTTACTGATTCGTATTAATGATTTAAAAGCTGAGTGACTTGCTCAGCGAATGGGCAGATCGTCCTCTATGTTTGTCTGTTCAGATCTTCAAATGGTCAAATCTTAAATAAAACGCAAAAATAATACAATTTCGTCTGAAACCTTGTTCTTAGAGGCCATGCAGAACTCAAAAATCTTATTTTCGCGCATAAATACTAGCACAAAAAGCACGAAATTAAGTCAAGCGCGAAAATTTCTAAAACTACAGTATTTGATTTCACGTGGCAATTTGAACCCATCTGGGAAATGGTAACTTTCCCTGTTTGATTTTTTTCCTCAGAAATGTACTTTTCGTTTAACCTCAAAATAATATTTTGATATATCTCAACATTATGAATTACCAAGGTTAATACTTCTAACATGGACTGCTGTTTTACCTAGTTTTGCAGTGTTATCCTGCAACGATGTATAGATAAAATTTGACCTTGCAAACTTTGCTGATGGGCTTTTGATAACAGAAGTTTAACCTCAATATAACAAATAACAAAATCAAAATTTGAGCAATGGGACCCCGGCAGACAGATTAAAGTTATGATTTTACAAGTTTGCAACAGATTCAACAAAAAATAAAACTTTCTGGCTAAAACAAAAATTTTTCAAGTGACATTTATAAACACAAGACGAGATTGCATTTTCCATCAAAATCGACCGCACCTAAGAAGAAAATTAATATACTCCCTGTTATATGTAGTCATCTGTCGATTCAGACATTTCTAAAAATGATAACTTTTAGAAGATTTTCTGAATAGTTAATATTTTGTGAACCATCAAAACCAAAGACCTTTTCGGTGACTGTGCTTTGTATCGACCACCTACGGCCCGTGTCTATTGCAGGAATATCTTATAATAAATGCTATGTTCATATAGAAACTGTCTAATTTGAGTTGGATATGGTATTGTTGTATGAAGAAAAAAATGACTCAAACACTCGCCAGAACACACCATTTTGGTTATTTCCCAAAAGCTCCTACATTGGCAGAGGGCAACCCCCCCCCCCTCACACACACACACACACACTCACTAGGTTCCTTGCCTTCCCTCGCAATGTCAATATTTTAAATATCCAAACCCCACTTCCAGGAAGAGCTGGTGACGGGCCTGCAGTATGCATTTACACCGCACGGTGAAATGGGGCATCATCAAAAACATGCGCCCTTCACAATCTCTCAACGTTTGTGCTTAATGGATTGTCACTATAAGAAGCCGTACTAATTAAGCACTTCTGCTATTTGACATGTTTTTCATCAGGTCCGGCCAGATGATTTGTTTCGATTGAAAAGCACTTTTTCCAGCGCAACGAAGGGCGACTCAAACAGGAGGACCAGGACAAAGGCCAGGCCAAAACTGGTTATCGTCACAGATGCACAGAAACCAAACTGGAAAGAGAAATATGAAAATAATTATCTATCATCATTACCAACATCATCATTATCATCATCATAAGCAACATTAATGTGATGGACATAAACATCGCAAAGATTACAAGTTTAAGAAGTTTTGGAATCTCTGGATGAGACCCAAAGTACCTGTTCAAACTAATAATTGTTGTTGGATGGGATTATCATGAGATCAGTTCAGCAACAATAAATTTGCAACTAAATTCCGTGATCGGACATATTTTCGAACAGCGTGACGTGACACATTTCACAACAGAAACATTTCCTGCATGTACTTGAAGAAAATGTATTTTTACGAGAAACTTGAATATAGAAACACTGCAGTGCTTCAGATGAGCACCACGTCTGCTGTAGTGTGTACGCACACGACCACAAAAAGCAGCGTATCTTCGTTTAAATGCATCATAACGTGATTTTTTTTAAATAATATACCTACCAATTCTGTGAAATCCACATCTATAGTGGTTCGTTTGCTCGTCGCAAGTACCTGTATGACTATTGGGTGAATTAGATATACCATAAATGTCAGTTTGGCCAAAAATTGAAACGCACCCAAGGACAAAAACCAGTTGACAACTCCTGTAAAGTAATTCAATTCGACATTGTTATAGCCTGCCAGTATTTTCAATTTAACACATGCAGGTGACAAGCATGCAAGTCTATTGCGAACACACATGTTAATTTTTTATGTCAAAGTATTTATGTATCCCAAAGAAAAAAAGACGCATTTACACTTTTGATTCATTTTTTTATTTTGAAAGGTGGCAACTCTAATTCCTGTAGTTGTACAACAAAGGATAGCTTTTTTTGTCTAGATTACCAATAAACACTTCAGGTTTGATCTTATATACACACGTAAATACAATGATTCAAATTGAAATGTTATGTTGCATTTTCAGTGCAATAGAAGACCCCGGCTGAGGCCCATAATTGCTCAGATACCTCGCAGGCAAAAGAAATTATTATTACACAACTTAACTCATGTGTCTGATACTGCATGGGTGGAAGGTGAATATCGTGATAACCACCTGGGGCGGAGCCGAGGGGATTTGTAACGATAATTCACCATGCCCACCCATGCGGTATCTCACAAATTCAATACAACTTAAGTTTATATATATATATATATATATATATATATATATATATATATATATATATATATATATATATATATATATATATATATATATATTTATAAGCCCCTGAAATTATTTTCATCGTCATATGGTTTGTTGTTTATGATCGGATACCTCTTGTCTTGTTTAGTAACCCGAAAAGGGGGGTGGTTATTAGGACTGCGAATGGCTTCGCTAATGTTATAATCACAGCCATAGAATATGAATGAATAGGTAGAATTTTGTTCAGGATAAACATGTGATAAAGATCATGCAAATTGGAAACTTTGCGTCATTTTTCACTGTCGATCAACTGAAGTGGTCGTCCAATTTTGCAAGTCTTACCGCCATTTCCTGTAGCGCATGCGTATGCAAACCAGGCGACACCAGCGCCCCACAGTGGATGGCTAACTGCATTATAAACAGCGCTGGCCCAAGTTGGTAACGGTTCTCCCTGCGCTGTGGTCCAATGCAGTCCGTATTTCATCAGAAAGGTAGCCGAAACAGATAAAGCCCACCCTACTGCTAAAATTGCCTGCAGGATATAAGGAATTGAGACCATTTCTGTTTACAATAAATTACACGTTCAACTGACTATGTGAAGCCACTTACATTGCTATTCCTATCCTTGTTTAAAAGTTTCCTCTGTTTGTTTGAAAGCTAATACAGCGTAAACATTCTGCGTATTCCTGTGTGAAGGGGTAGAGGTAGCCCTTCGAAAAAAGACACCGACGAGTTCCACTTGTCATTGCATATTCAAGGTACTTATTTTTTTAAGACGACGGGAAACAGGATATGTATACATTTGGTAGACATATATATTTTTATCAAAATTTCGCATATGTCATGCCAAGACAACAATTTAAACAAAGCTTCTGTGTTTTATTCTTCGGTTATTTATGATACACCACAGCTAATTTTGTTTTATCTTTGAGACTATTTGAGGCAGCTAGATTTGAACATGTGAGAGGTTTGCGTCACTTTTCACAGAAGAATGGGGTTAAGGATGCAGAGCGATTCGAACCTGGAAGGCTCTGGACAAGCGTGTTGTTTGAACGACCAGTCGCAAACATTGGACCCGTTACAACTGAATGACCTTTTTGTTTCTGTTGGTTTAATTACTGGCGCGTGCAGGGGCGGGGGAGTTATTAGGCAAAGAGAACATCGGAAGTTTGAAATTAAAGCTCAGCGCAGGTGGTTTCTTAGATCGTTGAACAAGTCCATAGTACGAACCAATGTTTCTCTCCTAAAATCATGCACAAAGCACAACGATAATGGTTTCAAAATAAAGAGCCCTTGTGGTAGCTGGTTCTTGTGTCGGAATAAACAAGAGAGCTCTGATGAGCCCGTGCTCAGCTGACCCATGATGAACAGAGCAAAGTGAACTAGCCCCACCTTGACTGGAAATGAGATTGGAACAATCCTCATTGACTTACAAGGTTATCAATAGGAATGCACGCATTTACCGAAAGATGTCAGAATTTTAAAAAACAAAAATCATTAAAAATCAGCAATCCAGAGTATCACAACCTAGTGAACAAATTTGTTTAACCCTCCCACAAGCTTCATTACCACCAAAATTAGAACAATTTGAGTCATATTTTTGAATGAGCCGAAAACAGCGATAGCACACAAAAATTCTTAAAAAATGAAATTGAAAAAAAGAAGCGTCACCTCTTGAACAATTAAGGTCTGAGGGTCGCTATGCAATTTCAAAACAATTGACGGACCGTTTTGGAGAAAAAGATGTTTTAAGATTTTGCAAAAAATGAACCAAAAAATCACACAAAAATAAAATCACTGGAGCGTGATCATTGAATAAGTCTTGTAGAGAGCCAGCTAAACTACATCCCCACCAAGTTTGAAAAGAATCTGGGTGGCGGTTTTGAAGAAATTAAAACTGTGAATTTCCATTGCAATCCCCATTGACGTACACAGTAATCAATAGGAATGCATGCATTAACTTACACATACCCGAATTGTAAAAGTCGTTAAAGGTGGTTTCTGGGAAGAATGTTTAAAATTTGGTCCAAAAATGAACAAAACAATCATTAAAATTCAAAACTCACTGGGGCGTGACCATGTGAACAAACTAGATAGAGACCCACCCTAGATACATTCCCACCATGTTTTAGGCGAAGGTGAGCAGTGGGTTTGGAGAAGAAGTCAACAATTTGAATTGTAGACGACGGATGCCAAGTCAAAACATATGCTCAATTGACTGACAATTTAGCTCAGCAAATAAAATTTCGCGCCTGGTGGCTTTCTCATTCCTTTTGACATAAAACCCATTACTACTCTTTTTTTCTCTCTCTCTCTCTCTTACGTAAAGGTATCTCAGTTATGTTGTCCCTTCTGGGGTAACCTTTGCCATTGTTTCGCGTCGCATTTTAAACCAATACCAATTCACAATTACTAATGGCAAAACGAAAGGCTACGCCACTTTTTAATTCTTGCACGGACCACTCTCAGTCACACGATTGATCAATTTCGATTATGTAAGCAGACATTACTGTTTACATTTTACGGCAACACGGAAAACACCTGCATGCTAAATTAGGTTTTCGGGGAACAATTAATCGATGCACAGAAATTCTGAGTAATAAATGAGCTCGACGGAGAAACAATGGATCGACGACTGTTTGTAAACAAACTATCTGTTCCTATTTTGTGCGCAAGGGTTTCTCAGTATAATTTTAATTATCTCAACACAGTTTTATTGTACTAGTAATGTGTGGGAATCTAAGATATATTCAATTAGAGATTAATTTTAAACGAACTGAGGAACTCTTTTTTGAAGCGTAAGGACAGATTTACCGTTTGCGCGTGGTACCATCTAAGTAGTTCCATTTGTGTAATACGGTTTTTTAAAATGGCAGGCACGCGGCCATAACTTCATCGAATCGATTTTATTTGGGGACACAAAACACCCAAAAAGGTATGCGAGAAAAAGAGTGGATGATAGGCTCTAAATCTGGTTTAAGGGGTTGGCACTCTTCAGGGGATTTTTGGAGGTTTTGCTGGTCAAAGCCTCGCAAAAACCCCAAAATCCTCCAATTCGTGCCAACCCCCTCTGTCCCAGATTCACGGCATATCATGTATTCTTTATGTCTCCTTTTCTTAATGAAATGATACAAAACTTGTCAAATTAAGATGCTATAGTGTGATCTGTTACAGAAAATAGAAAACTTAGTTACGAGCTCCGGATTCTTTATGGGGAAAGAAAACGTTTAAAAAAACCCACAAATTAAAAGTATCGTACTCTATAAAGGCCATTTCTATTTCTGCTGATATGATAACCATTGCGAATCCATTTAACATGGCAAAAGGTTCCATCATTTTAATTCATATATAAGATGTAGTACAAACTCCAGTTCTAACACATTTAGAAGAATAACAGAGAAGTAATTCTAACCTCTACACGTGTTATTGACCACTTCGCAACCCATGAATTGCACTTAAAAGTTGTAAAAACTAAAATACAGCAATAAGACGGTTTTTAGTTTTAGATCTGCAATATCATTAGATTATGATAGGCCGAAATATCATTTCTTTTTATATTGAAATGTTACTATAATGTAAATCTTGTGAATATTGTACAAAATTATGTCAGTTTCAATGTTGCCAATTATGGACATTTCAACTCTTAAGGTCTTGAATTGCTTCGAAATTATAATTCAGATGCCATTCAAACTTGCACCGATTGTTCTACTTTGCTCGCAAAGCTTTTGACATGCTTTTCGGGCATATTTTGCTATACGGTATCTTACGGGAATAAACACTATGCAAGACGTTTGTATGTCGAATGATTTGAGTATAAATTCTGGATGAGTGCTCGACCTTACCAAAAAGCTACTCACCCGAGGTAGTTTTACATTCCGGCCCGTCTTAAACATGATATAGCCAAACAGCATACCAACGAGATACGGGCCTATACGTGTGTAAGGTGGTTTGTAAAAATATATTTCGAATTCCTTTCTGAAGCAAAACACAAAATCATAGCATTTTCCTTACGTTATACCATAAGCATATTCAATTTTACAAAGTTGGCGATTGTTTAAAAAATACAAAATAATAAGCTTTTACGTTAGGTTGCTGTTGCCCACACAGTAACAACGCTACAGGTCACGTGTAACAACGCTACAGGTCACGTGTACATTAACGCATAAATCCAAGTTGACGAGCTATCGTGAACAAATGCTAAACCTCCATAATGACAAATGTAAAATTGGAACTACAGAGTGACCGGTACCAGTAGAATGAAAACGTCTTGCAAAAATACTGGTGCCCACGATTGTCGATGACGTGAGACACATTGCACTGATATGTCTTATTTCACGGATCTTCCATCTTGATTAAAAATACTGTGTAAAAAGTTAAAGCTGGGACATGGAAATAAGGGGACATATTAAAATTGAAATTTAAATCGCAGCTGTTGTGTTTCAGTTGGATCATATTTGAAGAGGCTGCATAATTTTCATCAAAGCCAATACTTACTTTCCTGGCGCTGTCAAATAGAGATCATATATAGCCGCCTTCAGTCTGTAGTGGCCGGAAATATAACCAGTCACCACACAAGTCACAAGGAGCAGCATTAGCAGGACAGCAATTCCCACAGGAGGAAACCTGATATCAACTCAAACATGTCACCCACACTAGCTCAGGAAATCATCGAAAACAGCCAAATATTTATAACTTGTGTATGTGAGTGTGCGCGCGCGTGTGTCTGTGACAGACGGGTAAACTACGCTGTAAAGTTGCATGGATTCAATTCATTGTGCGGGGCTGCTGACTTTAAATAACTCAGTTGTGATAACGCCATTGTTTTCAGATTTTTAGAGTTTTTCGTATTTCGTGCTATTGTTCATCCTTTCCCTGCTGTAATGATTCACAAATTTGAATCATTTGATTTAAACATATTTATTTACTCTGGACGTAATAATAGTACAACACGTACTGGTCAACAGGATCTCCACCACATGAACGCCCCACAGTATACACACAAAACGCACAGTACAGTGCCCCAAAATAAGACAACGGAATACCACGATTACCAGCAGGAAACTAGGGAAGATGATTTGCCGCATAGCAAATCATTGTGTGTGTGTCTTCGAAGCATATTGGTATGGCAATGTACAACTATTCCATAATACAGGAGTAGAAGTTGGAATGGCATCTCTATCTATTATAGCTTTAAGTTATTCAAGATTTAAAATTTATAATAGTGCTATTTAGCAGAATTTAAATTGCTACAATTTTTATTTTTAATTCATTAGGTGCGCAATGGTGAACACCCCCTACTAGAAGTTGGAATGACATCTCTATTATAGTGTTGAAGATATTCAAGATTGAAAATTTCGAAGACTGCTAACTAGCATAATTTAAATTGCTACAACTTTTGTTTTAGATTCATTACATGCGCAATGGTCAACAACCCCCTGGTAGAAGTTAAAATGACATTTCTATCTATAATAGTTTTGAAGATATTCAAGTGTTAAAATTTCCAATGCTGCTAATTAGCATAATTTGTATTGCTACAATTTTTGTTTTAAATTCATTAGATGCGCACTGGTCAATAACCCTCTAGTAGATGTTAGAATGACATCTCTATCTATTATACTATTTAACGCTTGCCAAATCCCGGAGCTAACAGCTGACACACAGCGTTCAAGAGTTTTTCGCTACTTTCTGCATTATTTTTTTCAGTTTGGATTTGAATGCATCCAAAGAAGCTGATTGCCTCATATCAATAAGTAGATGTTCCAGAACCTAATGCTGGAACGCAGAAAAGAGTCTCCAAAATGGCTTGTTTTGGATCGTATTTGCCTGATACTAAGATTATTTCTAAGGTTGAAATTATTAATGCAAGAAAGATCACCGGGGATGATACAATTCAGAAATTGGGATGTCATTCAGTGTAACATTTTATACAACAGGATTAGTTTATGATATTTGCGGCGTCAGGAGACCGTATGCCAACCCAACTCACCGAGAAGATAGCGGGGAGTATGGTGTACAGCGCCAGTACAGATTCTTGTCGTTTCATACAGGATGTTTTCCAGGGAATCAGATAAAGCCAACGGAGTAATTATCAAAGAGAACACTGCCATATTCCAGGATTGGACGCACCATGGCCAAGAAGAGTTTTAAGAGAGTTTTGCGAGAAATTTTGAACTTGAGCCGACAAAACAAAACTGAACGCCCATTTCACTTGATAATGGTATGTCTTATGTGAGGATATCAAGAAAAATTTTGGGGCAAGGTAATACCTAAATAGGTATGTTGGGGACCCTCGGGTAGAGGCGTTTCACCGAGACATAGTGTTGGATGATCCTGTTTATATTTCTCAGCGGAGAAGAGGAGTGACATGGCTTTGATGGCGTTGAAGGTGACCCACTAAAGCTTACCCAAAAGTTTAATTCTGTCAAGATCAACAGTTATTCTTTCACCGGAAGTGACTGGACTATGAATAATCTCGAGTACAATAGTGTCGTCTGCAAAAAGCTTGATATCATAAGAAATGTTATCGGTAATGTAATCAATAAACATTAGGAAAAGAAGGGGACCTAAAAGAGAGCCTTGGGACACAGCTGTCTCAACTGGAAGCCAGGAGGAAGTTTGGCGACAAATGGTAACCCGATGAAGGCGGTCAGACAAATAACTTCTAACAACAGGATCAGAAAAAACAAGATGCTTCATTTTGAAAAGGCACTCATTAGAGACTTTGTCAATAGCTTCCGACATATCAAGAAAGACCATCCATGCTTCTTCAGCCATTTCGACACCATTGCAGATATCATGTAGAATTAAAACGAGTTGATTAACAGTTGAGTAATTTTATTGAAGCCAGAGTTTTTGGACGTCGTTTTATTTTGGAGCAGGTACTCGTATAGGATGTTAAACACTAGGCGTTCGAAAATTTGGACACATGGAAAAACAGGGATATAGGGCGACAATTTTCTTTCGATTGTTTATTAATTTTTGAAATAAGACATAAGTTACACACCTTTCAAGGAGTCTGAAATTGAGACTGTCGTGGACAGGTATTGAGACTGATAGTCTAAATCGAGGATATTCAAGAGTGAGACATTTGTATCCATTCCAGGCACAGTATCGCGGTCACTAAAGGCTTTTGATGTTACAAGTAATCCAAGGTTTATCTATGGGCCTGACCAGTACATCTCCACAAGAATAAATTGTTTACAGGTATCTAGAAAGCGGTCCGACCAGTAGGACACAGAATCATCAACTGAGTCAAATACAGTAAGACCGGTGTCCCAAGGTGCACTTTATAGGGAATTTTTTTAGATAATCAAAATTGGGTCGCTTATTATCACAGATTGTACGGGTGAAGGTTAATAAAATGCATCGTTAAGATAAATTTCACATTTCCCTTTTTATCCTGACCGCAAAATGTCGAAACATGGTTATGGGAAACATTGTTTCAATATTTGAACTTTAATAGTTATAATGTCACAGATGAGTCTTTGTTATTCATGCAAGTCGGGGTCATTTTACAAGCAGCCAATAGACGACATGCATCAAGCGCAACGCATGACTTTCTCATTTCAGTGACACAATTTCTTAAAACTCACGCCAGAAAAGCCATTAAATTTTCCTGTTGTGCAGCACGCACTTGAATCAGGATTGTCTTCAATAGTTATGCAATGATGATGAAGACGATACGGAGACACCATTAGTTAAACATTTGAATGACTGAACACTATTGTGTAAAACTATTGTTTGTATTTCGGTATCAGATGATAAACTGTTCACTCGATTTGCTCAAAAATACGTGAAAGAATGTATACTGCATGTGAATTAAAAAAAAAAAGAAAACTTACAAAAATACTGGAAGAATAATAAGCGGACTGATGACGTAGAACTGCATATCATTCGCCAGATACCATGTCCAGTCCATGCACTGCAACAGGAATGATTTAACAACGTACAGTTTAAATGACAGCACATCTGCCGAGTTTATCAAATATTTCACCAGTCTTGGTCATGTAAGATCGACAGATGTTCATTTAGAAACAGATGCTCCATGGACAAATTCCGACAGCGTTTATAATTTTTGACTCACTTGATTCAGTCAGTTATTTGTTGGAGTTTTTTTTTGTGTATTGGAAGACATACCAATTAGAAAGTGTAGTAATAATGAATCACTTGCTCTGGATTCCAAGATGTATTTGTGCTACCGTAATTTACTGGCCGATTTTTTTGTGAAGCACTCTTGAGCTTTCTATAAGTAAGGCCTGTATGGGAACTTACTGGAAGATAACATCGGTCACACCTATAGCTGGTGATATTAGAGACTAGACAAGGCACATAGCAACTATCTATTATAAGTTATGTAGCTATTTCTTAAAAGCTCATCCAAGCTAAACCTTGGAAGCACGTATGTAAGGGAAAACAATTTCGTTTCTACAGACCAGAAAATTTCACCTAAACTTGCAATCATATTGTCAGAGACGATTGACTACATGATTAAAAATGATGGTTCTATACCATCTATCGTAATTTCTGATTCAAAGGAGAAAATGTGGTGTTGCTGTCACCTGCAGTGCTAGAAATGATATAAAATTGACCAATGGGCACGTAATGGAGTATACCAACTTGTTACAATTCGGCTTGTTACATTATAACCAGTCAAAAAGCTTTATGTGTCCTTCAGGTGCATAGTAATTCTCCAAATCGGGCTAAAAACTCGAAAGGTATATCACGTGTATGACTTATTTAGAAATTAATAAGTCATGAATAATTTATTTGGAAGTGTAAGTGCAGACAAGGCTTTGAACATGCTGATGAAATCTGCTATTGTGTGACAAAGTTACTCGTGAAAAATGTCAAAACAAAGAACACGTGTGTCAAGGGAGATGGAGAGATGGTTCAACATCCCTGGTATGTCACACCACACACGTGTCCATGGCATTCCGAAATCCAAAATTTCCCTTTGCCTGCAAACTCTTTCCCGCTCAAATCGCTCCTAAGCACCCGGATGTAAATTATCGTCTGCCTCCATCTTTTCACATAAATTTCTCATCAAAACATTTTTGAGGAGAATTGTAAATGATGCCTATAATTATAGCTTGCCCCAGGTCTTCAGCCTTTTTTTGGCCCGGATTGGGCGCCATGCGCCCAACCCGCGTGAAGGAAACCTGTTCACCCACTGTAATGTTAACCAAAGTAGACTTAAAGTTAATATTATTCAAAATAATAAAATTTTCTGTGTGCAGGAAAAAGTATGACTCACATCCTCGGTTGGGTGGACTAAATTATTGATATACAGCAGGTTGGTCCACCAATTGTTTGCGCAGCGGTCAAAGTGATGTACATGATCATAAAGGCGCATGTTGTTAGGTGGGTGTCCTTGTAGCCAGTGGGGGCCGTGCTGGACGAATACGGTGTACAACCCGGCTGCATAACATCCCAGCACCAGCATATATGGCGGAGTTAGCCTGATAAAATTTTTAAAAATTATGAAACCCGTGAAAGTCCTGTTGTTAGCTGTAACCTCAAAATCAGCAAAATGTAAACTATTAGTACTGAATGTAGTATTGATGTGAATTAAACTAAGCTTAACCTTATTTTCGAAATACACATTCATCTATATTTGAACACACATATGGTGAGTACGGATTCTACATACAGCATATTGGTAGTATGTAAGCTAATCTTAGATTAAGTATGGTAATGCAATTGACTCACAAATTTTAAACACGGAAATCCTAAAAAGATCACAAAATTAATAAAATAAACCGTGAAGAATGCGTCTCAGGTTACAGACAGTTGTTCAGTCAGGAGTAGTGATATGCTCGAATCAGTTCAGTAGCGAGCTGCACTTGCTGTATCAGGAGCTATGAATACATCTAGTCGTGTTAAAGTTTTAAAATGTCCAGGGTTGCCGAGCTTAGCAGACAGAAGAAAATGCTTCAAGTTGGTACTTTTCTTCAAAATGGTTAAAAACTTATGTCCTGCTCACTTGAGCGATATTCTGCCTCCTGAAAATGGTCGTCGCAACTATAATTTCCGCACCATAAATGATCGACTTTTGCCTAGAACTCGGATTAATATTCTATCTCGTAGCTTTATCCCCTCTACAACTTTAATCTGGAGCTCTTCCACTTTTCGTTCGTGACTCTAGGTCTCTTAGCGTCTTCAAATTCTACGTTAAACAAATATTCTTTCCTGCTAGGCTCGGCCACCTACGTTATGAGCCTTGTAAATTAAACATTCTCATTAATAGATTAAGAGTGGATTTTAGTGCCCTCAATGCACATCTGTATGCTCGTCGTTTGATAGACTCGCAAATATGTCATTGCGGACATCATTCTGAAACTACTTATCATTTTCTTTTGCAGTGCCCATTGTACACAGTTCCCAGAAACTTTTTCTTGGCTAAAATCTTCTCAGCTCTCGAAACCAGTTATCTTAATTAAAATTTTAATAATTTATCTAATAACGATAAAGTATAGCTTTGTTTGTTCGGTCACCATAATTTGTCTTTTGAGTGTAACTGCAAAATAATGGATGCTTCAATGAAATTTATTATCCAAACAAAAAGATTCGGTAAAGAATCTGATATTAATAATTCTGATTCAGACGAAGACGATTAATTTTACGTACCTATTTAACGAAACTATACTCAATAGTTTGACTGGCTTCTACATTGTTTAAAACATCTATATGCGCCTGCTCTTTTACATCATATTGTCATGTTCTTTTAGTTTTATTATATATTTCGAAATATTTTCATTTTATATATATATATATATATATATATCATTATTTTTCTTTTTTAATTGTGAACTACTGTATACTCTATTGTATTTAATGGTATTGTATGTACTTGAGGAAAGGGCCTTGTACTAGCCAATGGCTATTGCCCAATCCTCGTTAAAGAAATAAAGTTTATTACTACCAGAGAGTTATCTCTCCACACGCTATCAGCAGCATTATACACTTTAAGAGCTGTCTCTTCGATGCCTATACATATAACACTCTAAACTATCTGCCGAATTATGTCCTAAAATGCTGTCCCTTCCGAACAAATATGTAACTGCCTCTATAGGCCACATTCTGTGCGCAAAGAGCTGTCTCTCTCATGCTTATAGATGTCTGACTTTATAGGCCACATTCTGTGCGCAAAGAGCTGTTTCTCTCATACTAATAGATGTCTGACTCTCTAGGCCACATTCTCTGCGTAAGGAGCTGTCTCTCTCATGCTAATAGATGTCTGACTCTATAGGCCACATTCTGTGCGCAAAGAGCTGTCTCTCTCATGCTAATAGATGTCTGACTCTATAGGCCACATTCTGTGCGCAAGGAGCTGTCTCTCTCATGCTTATAGATGTCTGACTCTATCAGCCGCATTATTTACCCGAAAGGCTGACCCTCCCATGCTAACAAATAACTTCGTCAACGCTTTGCCACACTTTTCACAAAATCACATAATTGCAAAGATTTAGACCGGGGTAAAATTAAAACTTCTTTGGTCATATGACTCAATGCATCTGAGAGACCTTTCATTGTCCTTCCGGCAGAGGAGCATTGAAAGCAAGAAGTGGTTGAAATGTCATATCATTTTGGAATGCGCAATTTTTCAATTTTCCGTTTCATAGGTTGGGGAGGTCAACTCTGGACCAATTCAAGCTTTTGGGTGGACATACAAATTTTCCTGGGATATCAAGCAGGGGTTATAACTGTGATCTTTCTGGGACACTCGGCATAAAATGTTTTAAAACATGCTTGATTTATATTAACAAGGAGTAAATTATCAATTAACGACGGTCTTGATTCCACTGACCTCCATAATCTGTGAAAATAAAATAGTGGCCAATTAATCCTCCAAGAATGTGCCTTCATTTTGTTAAATACGTTGAATGCTACAAGGAATCCACTGAAAAAGGAACAATCCATTTGAACATTTTCATTAATTTGTGTGATTATGTGAACAAATAATCTGAACTATTTTTTTTTATCCGATATCACGGCGATTACATAGAAGACAACAACTAACAACATGAAATGATAAATAGATGCACAGTTTATGTAGTTTGATTCATCATTGAGTGCATGAAGCCGAAATATCGTTATGTTGTAATACTGTTAATCCCGCGACTGTTACCTTGCTCAGAAAATATATTTACATCTTTTTACATTTAAAATATGATAATTTATATTTCTGTAGCCCCACTGTCTGTCTTGTTACACTTGTGGTGTCTTCCTTCAACTTGTTGCCGAGTGCGATGCTCTGTGGCCCGTTTACGGTGGATGGAAAGTGTACCTAGAGCACCGTACTTGGTACTGTGATGTTTCGTCTGTCCTGTCCATCCGTTTTTCTTCCACAAGAGGTGTTAATATAGGCCTTCTCCCCAATTGTGTTTGGTCGAATAAAATATATTTAACCCAAGCCCAAATATCAGGTAGACCATTCCGCATAGGCCAACCTACATGTGTTGGACAAACGTTTTATTGCTCTTTTGTAGGCCTGTTTACGGTTGTGGTCTTAAGGTTTACAGACTGATAGCTCAAAATCCTCAAGCGCCCATTCCAATTCAGAAGCGCGGGTCGGGTCTTGGTCAAAACGTACCATGGTGAAAACGTACCTTGGTCAAAAAGTACACTCTTTCAAATGCACTTAGGGTATGTTTTTAGCAGGGTACGCACGTTTTGTCATGGAACCGCTTGGACCAAGGCTACAGCAAACAGGTTTTGTAGTGTGCAGCGCCACTGATAGATGTCAGTTTAAGCCGACACCTCGGAACAAAACGCTTCGCTCCCACTTGCTCCTAATACTTCAGTTGTGACTTGATTTTATAATATAATATTATGCATTTAAATAGGCCAATTATGAAACAGATAAACTATGCGTGGATTAAAGGATTATCAGAAAAATTTCCTGAACCAATTTAGAGTTCCACACAGCTGTGTTGCCTATAGTGAAACTATACAAATATGCTGTGTGTGATGATAAAAATATTGGAATTATGAGATTGTCGATAACAATGATCAGCAGCATAGATTGATTATCTCCATCATAATCAAAGACAAATTTGGAACAAGAAACAAAATAACAAATCAAGCGATAGTACGTTGTGAAGACTGTAAACCTGCCCATCGTTCTCAAACGTTATTTCGGTTTAATCTAGCTTTGAAGTGCAAGATTCTTGACTGCGTCAGTACCAACCTGATTGCAAAGAACGTATCTACGTCGGCAGCGCCATTACCAATTGTGGTAAAGAGAAAATCCCGGTTCATAGAAATTCCAAATCCTTGTGAAGCTGCCAAGACAAAAGTGTTACCTGTGTTAAACAACAACCAATAGTGCACCGATGCCGCTAAATGTTATCTGCTTCAGTTCCTCTTTTTCTATTTGCCCCTTGAAGTGAATGAATATTGAGTGAAAGCATCAGGGGAAACATGCCAGAATAACTGGACTGTGTTTGGCAGTTTTCTTTGTCACGCCCTCTAGCATTGAGCCGCACCCACAAATAGCAAAAGACAATTGTTCTATTTCGTCTTGAAAATATGAGCAGTATGAGTTAAACTATGAGTCAGAATATGAAAATTGCCACTGATCATAAATGGGTCTTTATTCTAAACATAATGTTCATATTCAGATTCATACTTTTTTATTTGCAAAAAAGAGCTTGGCTTTCTTTGATTTAAACAGAAAACACAAAGAAAGAGATCAATTCGATTGATGGTTTGTGTGTACTTTGTGTGTCGCTTTGCAAGTACTTCCATCAGCATAAACATAATAAAGAAACTGGTAGTTCAGCTCCAATGGATCCACGGGGGCAATGATCAAAGTCAGTTTCAAATAACACACTTGTCCAGAGCCGTGCAGGCGCGAAACCAGCTGGGTCTATTTTTGTTGTCGTCATCATCATCATCATCATCATCATCATCATCATCATCATCATCATCATCATCATCATCATCGTCGTCGTCGTCGTCGTCGTAGTCGTCGTCGTCGTCGTCGTCGTCGTCGTCGTAAAATAATGAGCAGAACACTTCAAACTTCTAAGTCAAAGTACAGCAGATAGCCGACGTAACAACAGAAAACTATTCGTGGCCTAACTGTATCATGGCAGGAGAAACCACCGGACTGGTAGGAAGCATAAAAGTATGTCCTGGTTTCTATTTAATCCTCAGAATTGGAGAAACTCATTCGGCAATATATCCTGTAGTCACTGCAGTAACAAGGATGCAATTGAGCTTCATCCTTAGGGATAAATTTCCTTTTGCAAAATAATGCTACCAGGAAGTTTGTTACATTCTATAATATTCACCTATTAAAACCACCCGAGAGCGACTAATTTAATAGGTCTTAACGGCAGAGTGGTCTTACAATAGTGTTAAATATTGGATAAAATTGGAATTTGAATATTTTACTATTATAATAGACACCAATAAATAATTGCTGCTCACTGAAATATGGCGATGCCCGCTGTATACTGTGTCCCATTATTATAACGATCATGGCCAGAACCTTGATACCACCTAAGGCGGCCACATTGCTCTCTGATTGGCTGGTCTGCAGCAGCTTTCGGACGTTGGTATACAGTGAAAATGCAACCAATATGTTGAAAATGGCGCCCCCTAGAGACCATGAATCAAAGGAAAGAACATTTTGTTGATGCAACACACCAGTAGATTGCCTTACTATTGTCAAGCTGAAGTTGAACATTACATCTCCATTAGGCAATGGAAACTTGACTTGTATCGGAGTCCGCCCTGACGAAGCGTCGGGAATTCTCCGATCAATCCAAATGCAAACTTTGTGAAAATGAATGAGTATCAGTGAGTTCAGAGTGATACATTTAGGGTTCCCTCAGTTATTGGCAAGATTCAAGCTGATGATTCAATCTTTATGGCTGTAATACTTTTACCTTAGTAAATGACTATATTAGTAGTTTCCCAGTGATCAATAAATTTTAAGTCGCCGTAGATGTTCATAAAAGTTCCGATCGCGCTCAAAGTGTTCCTGGAAGTTTAATATAACTTTTTCCCACTTGACCTTAAGAAGTCTACGTGGCACATTTGATGTAGTCGATGATCGTTTCGTCAAAAAAGCACCTACGTGACGCGTGTAACTAAGATAAAGCGCCATGATAAACACCTGATCACCACATACATAAACATTTATAAACAGAAAGGTATGAAATCTTCACACAAGACAAAGACACCGAGGGCTGGAGCATATGCCCACGGAAAGCTATACATGTAGATGACGAGACTCGTCCTCAAACGGAAAATGGTGCATGGCTGGCTCGCGATTATTGAATGAATGTTCATTCGATAATCAAAACACAACATATTACTTACAACATGTAATAAAACATTAACACAAGCATAGTAGCTTAAGATGCTAGTGCTTATTAATAGTACTCCTCCTTTTATATGCAAAAATACCTGACCTGATATATATATATATATATATATATATATATATTTGTGTGTGTGTGTGTGTGTGTGTGTGTGTGTGTGTGTGTACTTGCTATACTGGAAAATTTGCTGGTATATAATTTTAAAATCCATCTGTGATGCCAATGTATTGTTGGAATTCGTTATAAGTTTCTACAAATGACCAGATTGACGTCACAGATGGATTTTAACTCAGTTTATCACCTTGGAACAGTATCATTCGTAGAAAATAATGATGCCTTGGCGTGACAGCCCCGGCATCATTATTTTCTACGAATGACATATTTCTCGGTAACTAACCTACACTTAGGGACGTGAAGAAATTTATTTCCGTACACGAAAGCAGATGAAAGTATAACAAAAACAAAAAACAAAAACAAAACAAAACAAAACAAAACAAAACAAAAAAAAAAACGAAAAAAAAACAAAAACAAAAATATGCAACTAAACTAGATGCAAACAAAATATGCAAAGTGTTCAGTTTAATCTATTTTCTTAAAATAGTGTTTCTTTAATAAAGCTGGGATCTCATTCCAGATTTATTCGCCATGATGATTAATGGAAATTGCGTAACTTTGATATGAAAAAATAGTGATGTGAAAGTATTGATGTTGCCTGATGCAATGATTATGAATATTACTATTGTCAAATAAGTTCGAATGTGCTTCAAGCTATTTTCCTTTAAACTTGTACAGTAACCTTATCCGTTTCCTTCTATGCACCAGATACATGCTGCCTGGCGCAGAAAATGTGAATATCATGAAATAGTGACGTGGGCTTTTTTCATAGGTTTGTGTCATAACGGGCAAGAAAAATATGCACGTATATCTAAACAATTACCCAACCTATTTTTGCCTGGAGGACTTACCCCTTTGCAGATAATATCTTCCTTTGTGACAACCAGACAGAGCAAAGCCGGTTTCATCACAATCAGTTTTATCATCGTCAACTTTCACAGATTTAAAGTCGGTTGGTTGGCATCTTTGTGATGTTCCATGAGGCATATCGATCTGTGTAGCAAGCAACCGGTGCTTCTCATCTGCTGTCTGCAACATGTCGTCCTCATTGACGCTTTCACTCAGTAATTTGACCGCATTATATTTAGTGGCTTGACGGGTGTAGACAACATCACACGTGGTCCCGGTAATTACCAATGCACACATTAACCCGAGCAGAATTCTAGAAAGAGACAAAAATCAACCAAACTCGTTTTTAAAAGATTGCAATTGTTGTCGACCAATTCATTGGTTTTATAAGATCTTCAGACGAATTTAGTACCTTTACTTATATTGCACCAATGTAATATTAATGATTGGAACCTAGGGTTTTAAGATTTGAACCAAGTTACAAATAAAATGAAATTATCACAAAAATCTGTGGAGCAACTCCCTGATCTTCTTACAGCTTTCTTTTTTCTTCGAGGCATTTTTTGTATTTAAGATTTGTTATTTGAGGATGACATACACGGCATTATATGGTAAAACCAATATGCCATTCAGTGCTTTCTTAGAATGACTGTAAAATATCCGTTAACCACAACACAACGAGTAAGAATCCTTGCAGTGCACGAATTGAGCCCAAAACAAGCAGACGAAAGGAGTTGCTGTGTACCTTTCTTTGTTTTGATGGAAATGCAGGCATATTGGTGCTGGAAATAATTGGTTTGTGAGGAATGGAATCACATTAACGATCCCCAAGAGCACACCGTTTATTCCTATTAGCACCGAAAGTTTTTTTTTTTATTATTATTATTATTATTATTATTATTATTATTATTATTATTATTATTATTATTATTATTATTATTATTATTATTATTATCATTATTATTATTATTATTATTATTATTATTATTATTATTATTATTATTATTATTATTATTATTATTATTATTATTATTATCATTATTATTATTATTATTATTTGCATACATGGGGAATCGTAACCAAGACCCATGATAGCATTGGCTGGATACAGTCCGTATCTTCGCACCCATGTATGCATGGTTAGATAGATCATGGTTATACTATTAGAAGCATCACAGGGCTCAGGAAATGCAAAGTCCCAGACTAACTCATTAACTCTTTCACTGCCATGTTTTGTACTGTGTCAACAACTTTCCTCGGCGCTCTCCAGGCGCAATGCCCAGAGAGCGCCGAGGAAAGCTGTTGATCTGGACTATCATATTCTGTGTGCCTGCAGGCATGCTGGTACTTGAATGAAAGATCTTTTTACAAGGACCATGAATCTGGCACCCTTATTATAAGTCAGAGCAGTTCGTTTTTTAGTAGTCGACTGAAGTTGCAGTTGGCTCTGAAACAGTTAAACGCGGATAAAACTACAGACGAATCCGTGTTCGACATGATCATAGGAACTGCAGCAAACTTACGTCATTATTGAGAAAGATCCATTCGATGCATCCTCATCAGATGACTTTTCACATTGTACACTTGCAGCCCTGGTATTTTTCAAGAAGGGAAATTTGTCTAACAAAAAGAGAAAATAAAGCTCCAAAACATATTTCGCAAGCCGACTCTGTTCTGTGCAACAATCTAGACTAACCCTGTACAGAGAAAGTTAAACTGGACAAATCGGTTGAACGTGGCAATCTTCGCGCAATTTGCGACCTTTGAAATTAATAATGGTACAACTTCACAAAAACATTTAAAAAAAATGCAATAATAAAACCATTATCCGAAGTTTTAAAAAGTTTTACAACTAGAAAAGAAAAGAGAAGAAACACAAAGCAACCTTAGTGTGAAATATGAGAATCGCGTATAGTTGAGGACATTCTGTCATAATTATGGCAGCGTACTTCGACGCAGCGCAGCCCAAGCTTGAAGTGACCTCTTCTGTGTGTTGCCATATGGTGGCACTTTTGCAGAAACTAGAGGGCTGTCTGAATAGCCCATGCTCAGCTTATCCCGAGATTCATCACACTTGTGGCTCTGTGAACTTGGGATAGGAACTAGGTCACCAATGTGCTGAGTAATCTGACCTATATTAAAGAACACTAACATGTGCAACATCAAAGTCCCAGTTCAAGTAGTTCTCAAGATATAGTAAAAAGTAAAATTCGTGTGTGTTGCACTGTGACCTCAAAAATGAGATCAAGGCCACTCATGTACTGTCTGAGCACGACCTTCATGGAGAAATATTAATGTGGGTAATCTCAAGGCCCTAACTCAAAACAGATCTCCAGTTATTGAGTCAACAGTAAATTTCACGTCAGTTGTCCTGTGACATTGGGAATGAGGTCAAGGGCACTCGTGTACTGTCTGAGTGGGGCTTAAAGTCAAGGCTGAACTAGTTGTCAAGCTATTATATGTACAGTTAAATACACCTAAGTGACCATGTGACCCTGTAGATGAAATCAAGGTCACCCATGTACTGTGTAATTCAAGCTGTCGTGCCCTCAAGTGTTCATATTCAATTTTAAATTAATTGTCGAATTGGTTTTGGACAAGAAGATTTTTAAGATTTGTCCAAAAAAATGAACAAAAACAAATTCATAAAAAATCCAGAAATCAGTAGAGTGTGACCATTTGAAAGAACTTGGTAGAGACCAACCCAAGGTACATCCCAACCAACTTTGAAGTATATCTGAATAGCGGTTTTGGAGAAGAAGTCAAAAACGTGAATTACCATTGCATTCCCCATTCACTTACATAGTAATCAATAGGACCGTATGCATTGACCGAAAAGTACCCGAATTGAAAAAAATTATTAAACATCAAGGATTCACAGCAACGCCACCTTGTGAACAACGTTGGTTGGCCCTTATACAATCAACATTTCCCCCAATTTTTAACATAATCTGAGTGACGGTTTCGGAAATAAAGTCAAAAATAGCAAAAACACCCTCTTTTACAATGAAAAAGTATTTGAAAAATCACAGCGCCAACTGTTGAACAAATTAAGGTCTACGGGTACCCAGAAGTGCCCCTATGCAATTTCGAAGCAATTGTCTAATTGGTTTCCGGAGAAGATTTTTTAACATCTTAACAAAAAATGAACCATAAAATTCATAAAAAAAAAAAAAAAATAAAAAATAACTGAACCGTGACCATTTGTACCAACTTGTTAGATGCCCATCCAAAGTACATCTTCACCAAGTTTGAAGTTAATCTGGCGGACGGTTTTGGAGAAGTTGAAAATGAGAGTTGCGGACGGACGACGGACGGACGATGGACGGACGACGGACCATCCTATAAGTTCAGCTGACTGACAAGTCAGCTGTGCTAAAAATATTTCATGGAATACATGTCTGCAGTGTTTACCAAATTATCTTTTAACAAAGATAGTATATTAATTTTGGGTATGTTACTTTTGGGTATACACTGAAGAACACTAACATGTGTAACATGAAGGTCCCACCCAGGTCAAGCAGTTGTCTAGTTATACAAAAGAGTAAAAATCATGTCTGTTGCACTGTAATCTCAGAATGAGGTCAAGATCATTCATGTACTGTCTAAGCGTGACCTTTATGGAGAAATATTAGCTAGCGCAATATAAAGTTCCTAACTCAAAACTCAAAGTAAATCTCATGTCAGTTGTTTTGTGACATTCGGAATGAGGTCAAGAGCACTCATGTACTGTCTGAGTGTGGCCCTCAACAGAATCATAATCATGTAAAATATCAAAGCCCAGGCTGAAATTACTCTACAGTTATCATCTGCAGAGTTAAATACACCTAAGTGACCCTGCGACCCTGCGAATGAGCTCAAGGTCACCCATGTACTGGGTAACTCCCGCTGCCATGCACTCAAGTGTACCCATTTAATTTTGAATCAATTCGCCAAGTGGTTTTGGAGATTTTTTTTATTTGGCCAAAAAAATTAACAAAAAATCATACAAAACCAAAATCCACTGAAGCGGGACCACTTGATAAAGCCATGGAGAGACCCACCCAGGGTATATCTCCACCGAGTTTGAAGATCTGGCCAGCGGTTTTGCAGAAGAAGTCAAAAAGGTTACTTACCATTGCAAGCCTCATTGACTTATATGTAATCAATAGGAAAATGTACATTTACCATTAACTACCCACACAAAAGAAAATAAACAAGAGGACTGTGACAGTCCTGTGCTCAGCTGACTCAGTTGCTCTATGACCTTGGAAATGAGGTCGAGGTCACTGACCTTTTCTGAATCTTACTTTCATAGAGGGCCATCCCCATGTGCAAGATCAAAGACACAGTACAAATAGCTCTCAGGTTATCACGCGACCAGTGAAATCCATGTTAGTGGCCCTGTGACCTTGAGAATGAGGTCAAGGTCACTAATGTACAGTATCAATCTTTCCTAAATAGAGGACCGCCAACAAGTTCAGCATCAAAGTCCTACCTTTCACAGTTTTCAAGTTACAAAGTGAAAAGTAAAATTCATGTAAGTGTCTGGCTCCCAGTGACCTTGGGAATGAGGTTAAGGTCACCCATGTACTGTCTAAGTGTGGTCTTTGCTCAGGACAGCCATCATGTTCAACATCAAGGTCCAAGTTCAAATAGCATTCAGCTTGGCAGGTGAACAGTATAATGTGAGCAAGTAGCCCTATAACCTTGGGAATGAGGTCAAGGTCACTCATCTACTATCTAAATCTGGCCCTCATTAAGGACAACTAGCCTGTGCAATACGAATGTCCTACCCTTCATAGTTCTCAAGTTACCATGTAAACAGTGAATTTCATGCACCTTGCCCTGTGACCTTGCATATGAGGTCAAGGGCCCTTACCTACTGTACATGTATCACCCTCATACCAAAAAGTGTCCCAATGCAATTTCAAAGCAATTGGCTGATTATGTGAATTGTTGACGGACGACGGAAGACGGACGCAGGACCAGAAGATAAGCTCAGCTGACCGACAAGTCAGCTGAGCTAAAAAATTCAGGATTCCACATTAATGCCACATAATGTACTACTTTGGTTGACCATTCCACAAGGAACATTTCAGCATGATCTGAGTGACGCCTTTTGATTAAATGTCGAAAGTAGCAAAACACACCAAATAATAATCAAAAATAAAAAAAAATAAAAAAATAAAAAAAGGAAACATTGCGGCTAGGTGAACCCAGAAGTGTCCCTATGCCATTTCGAAGCAATTGGCCATCCTGTTTTGCATAAGATTTTTTCAGATTTGCCCCCAAAAAGGGTAAAAATATTCATAGAAATAATCAAAATTCACAGCAGCGTGACCATTGAACAACTTGAAATATACTAACCCAAGGTAAATTGCCACCACGTTTGAAGTGAATTTGGCTGACAGTTTCTCCGAAGAAGTCAAAAATGTGTATAATCATTAGAACGCCCATTGAACAACATAGTAATCAATAGGAAAGGTGCATTTGCCAATAACTACCCGAATTGAAAAGAAATCGTTACACATCAGGAATCCACGGCAGTGCCACCTAGAGAACAACTTTGTGGGACCATTCCAGAAAGAACATTTCGACAAGTTTCAGCTGAATCTGAGTGACTGTTCTGGAGAAGTCAAGAATGCGAAAACACACAAAAACTAATAAAATATTTGGAAAATTTTGCACCTGGTGAACAAATTAAGAGCTATGAGTCCCCAAGAGTATTCCTGTGTGATATCAAAGTAATTGGGTTAGTCGTTTTTGTGAAGATTCTTTTTTAATTTGACCATAAAAATAAAAATAAATAATAATAATAATAATAATAATAATAATAATAATAATAATAATAATAATAATAATAATAATAATAATAATAATAATAATAATAATAATAATAATAATAATAATAATAATAATAATAATAATAATAATAATAATAATAATAATAATACGAAATTTTTAAAAAGTCAGAAATAAACTGGATTGTACCCATTTGAACAAATTTGGTGAACACCTACCCAAGGTACATTTCCACGAAGTTCGAAGTGAATCTGGCTGACAGTTTTGGAGAAGTCGGAAGTGTGAATCGTGGACGGACGAGCGACGGACCTACCTATAAGCTCAGTTGACTTGTCAAAATGTTCCAACTGACGCGATGAATACCGATGTCAAGCAAACCCTTGTTTATAACATGTCAGGATTAACTGGGCGAACTCTGACCATTTTAATATTTTCTTGCACCTTTAATACTCATGTTCCTTACCTCTATTGATTACCACCTTCAAAACAGGACTATTGCACGAACTTGGAACGCACACACCTATATTCACCCATGTCATTTGGTTTTTTATCTGCATATTAAAAGAGGAAATCAAAAGAGTGTGCACAGAACACATATATATGGATGCAGAACAAGAATGTGAAACGAAAAACTAATTATAGAGTTCTTTCGAGGTGTGTGGTGTATCCCGAGTGATAATTGGGAATCAGTCGAACCTCATTTTATTGAAAGAGTACGGGTTCATAAACCCAATATTGAAGGCTTAATGCGACAAACACTGACTTTTCATTGATTTTACCATACATACAATTCTAAACCATGCAAATGGCAAGGTCATATGATGTCCAGGAAAATGCGTAATACAGATTATCCATGAAAGAAAGAAAGAAAGAAAGAAAGAAAGAAAGAAAGAAAGAAAGAAAGAAAGAAAGAAAGAAAGAAAGAAGACTGTCGGCACGCAGACATAGTAATAAAATTTTAATTAAAGCACCGTAATCTGTTGATTATGATTATCACACAATGCCAACGAACCGGTTTTTAGCTGAATCGCCAGATTAATAAATCACTAAAAACAAGCTGTACATACTAATCCTGATGGAGTCGATGCGACAATTTTGCAATATCGCGTTTGAAAAGGTCTAATGCTGGATCCATTGTGCTGAGATATCGCCACATCAATTTTCTTACATTCATCATATCTACCGAGCCAGTGGCTGCCGACGTTGAATATGCCACTGTGCGGTTTCCCCGTAGAGTCCAGCACTGTAACCAATGGCCAATATTTAAAAATCAAACGACAAGGTTACAAGCAGTTTGTAAATCTTCGTGTTTATCATGATTATGTTGTATTTTATTCTACGCATAGAAACACTTTGCGGAAAATAAAAATGATAAGGTGAGTGTCCTCCACCCGTGTTTTCCTCTCACAAGCTTTCCAACTTAGTTTTACATGAGCAAGCATCATGGTACCTTTTTTTACGCCGTAACCTCGATTTTAACTTAGTGTGCAGATCTAATTTCCAAAGAACATACAACATGCCATTGATGCAACATGTTTTAAAACGTAATAGGTGTCCGTTTTGTTGGTACGGCAGCTCATAAACTGACATGGCAGCGTTTCCGTTCCAATCCTCCGTCCCAGCCGGGCGTAATAAGAATTTTCTTGACAAGTTTCCTAGAAGTTTGAACTTCTTTACAAATTCAAGATACAAGAACACAATAGTGTTGAAGTTAAGGTATATATTTTTTCTGCATGAATTCCCACCTCCCGCAAAAATTCCAAGAAGAAAAGCAACAACAAAACTGAAAACTGTCAGTCAATCTTCCAATTGAGGAGAAACAGTGGTTATTTGTATTTTGTGTGGTTGGCATTCTTGTTTTCATTTTATTTTGTGAATGAGGTTGTGTCATGTGCGATAAGCCTGTCCTTTATTTGATATCATGTGCGACTGGGCAAAAATCAATTATTGACGTGACGTGCGATTGGATTTTTTTAATTATTATTTGTCCTTATATGTGATAGACACCCTGCCCTTCTAAGAAATGATCGTCATATTATTTTTGAGATAATAGTATACACTTCACCTTGGTCGGGTCAACTGATAAACTGTGCCTACATACATTATAGAATCATTATATTCATCATATAGTCAGGGGGGCATCATCTGAAATCATGGGTTTTATTCTCCTTGCCTGGAAAAAAATCACCACCATTCTAAACTTAAATAACTTTTTAGTGGGCGTCTTTTTGGGCCGGGTGTCGCTTGGTAGCTATGTGCAAAAACAGCACAGCGGCCATTTTTATCAATATACCCATGACAGAGGCAGTACATAGGATAAACTGTCTGTAATATGCAGGAACATGTCTGAAACCACCATTGGTTGATCCAGTGTTGGTGCAAAATAGTAAAACATGTGAAATAAATCCGATTTTGATTGTTTGTTGCAGAATTATTTGGCACAGAGAATGAAATAATTAGATATGGGGTTAAAAAAAATAGGCTCACTCAAAAGTTTAATTTCAACAGCTTGTAATTCTGAATATATGTACATCAGGGGTTGGAATTATGCTTGTACATTTGACAAAAGTCCTCTTCTGTCTAGAAAAGTATATTTTATTATTCAAAGATGGGATGTTTTTATTCTACAGCCTTGTAAGTTCCCCCCACACCGTATAATCCTCAAAATATGCAAAAAAAATGAAAGTCGGAATTCCTATCTTGTAGCCAATTATCATGATTATATGTGTATAATTTTGAATTTCCACTTCTTCACTACTTGCGGCACTTATATAAATTTAATTTACGGTTCTTCTGAGTAAAAGAGGTCACTTTTATTCTGAACTGTAGGATTGAAGGGGTTAAAACATTGCTGTGAACATACACAGTCGCCAGTGCACGACATTCTGCTGGTTTTGCATGAACATCTGTTGATGCAAGCAGTCTCACAAGTACAGGTATCCAGCTCCCAGCATACACCTAGCATGGGGTCAATGGTTATTAATATGGGGACAATACTTCCAGAATCATCCATCTACCATCCTGAACTAATCACATTAGGTAGGATAGGTTTAGCCACATTTGCCCTTTCCCATGCCTGTACTTGGTATCTACACTTTAGCACATGAAAATAAAGGGCATTGCTACTTGCAGGTAAAGAGGCTGGTGCACTAACTCTGCGAAACATGCCAGCTCGCAGAGTGTCTACGCGAGATCTGTTCTTGTCAGGACTGTCAAGAATTTTTTTTTTTTAATTTTCCTACAATCTTTTGACCGAACAGCCCTTATTCCCTGTTTTACAGAATTGAGTTTATAAGTGTCAAACACCACATCAACATGGCCACGTGTGGCAGAAAACTGTTGAAACATACTTTCGGATACAGCAGACGCAAGCTCACCAAAGGACTTTGCGTTGCAAAGTTTATTGACAACTGCATTCACTAGGGCCATGCCATCTATAATGAAGCATGTCTTCAATTGAGATTCTGGGGAATTCCTTTTTGTGCACGAGTCACTAAGAATATATGCCAATGGAGCTTTGTCTGTAAAAAGAAGTGTGCCATCAATGTTCGCAAGTGCCAAAGGGACTAGTGCCATTGCATGCTTAACCAGGTCTGGCGGATTAACACTGCGCAAAGTGTTTGCTGCAGTGAACATGGTGAATAGCCGTAGTATTTCTCTCTGCTTTCTTAGTGCTGGTATGACCAGTTTTTGTTTCCACATTGACCTTATACATACATAAATTAATTAATATTTGCAAACGTTTTTTGTTCTGGCTTTCTAATGGCATCATAGAAGCCCTCCATAGCATTTGGCCCTTACCTTTCTGACAAGCTTTCCTCTAGGCTCTGTTTTCCTTTCTCACTTGCTGATGAAATGTCGTCTGCTATGTCCTGTGGGGACAATGTCATTGTTAGAAATGACAAAAAGCTGCTCAGACTCATGCCCAAAGGGATTTATATGTTTAATATGATCCACTTGGCGTTTGGGATCTCTTGCATGCTTTTGAAGCCTAGCATCTAACATTTTTTATGGAATTGTTCGGAACTGTCACCAATACCTGCAACTGAAGAGTGCAAGGTGTCTATAAGATTCAGTCTGTCACAGCATCTCAGAATCTACCTAAATAATGTATCAAGACCTTGCTTCCTGTTGCCTGATGAATGTACAGTCCTGTGCCAAAGTGCTTGACAGTATTTACGACCATTTGGAAAATTGTACACAATTGCCTGAGCTGTATTTGAGAACTTTTTTGTTTACCTTGTCTTCCTCGACAGGAACAGACAATTCTTCATGTTCTGACAAACGTATCAATGTTCTCTGTTGCAAAAATCCATTTAAGCAACAAGTACAGAGAATCTGGAACATAGTCAGCAGCAACTTTTTCAGCAACATTACCATACCCTAGATGGCCTGCTACAGCTTTCAAGTAAGTTCCAATATTGGCTTTTACTTGGTGCAAAGAAATCAGGAATCGGGCTTCAGGTCTCTCAGTTTTGATTGCATTACTTATCTGTTTTCATTTTTAGTTCTTCAAGAACATGACCAGGGCTCACTGAGGTTGTGTTCGGTCAAGCATCCTATGGAATTATATTGTCTCCAGAGTACTGTTATATCTTTTTTGCAGTCTGTGCGGAAATGATTTGGGGTGATATGTTTCTTCTGTTGAAGCAGATTTTGGAAATGATCATTTACATCGTGCATGTTGTATACACATCCCCATTAAAGACCCATATTTTTGTATACCAACAGAGAATCCATTGCACTCGCATGTACAGTGTCACTGACATCCTCAGTGTCAGCACAGTAACTGTATTTGCATTTAGGCTTAGTCAGACAGGTAACGTGGTAATGTGCTTTAGATGTAATTAGACTGAAAGATTAAATTTCCGTTTTAAGTTGTGATCAGTTTCAGCCAGTTTCATGACAGTTTATTCCATATTGTCAGACTCAATGCTGTGGACTCGTAAACTAGTTTTCCTTTTCTGGCAAAAGATGCATTTTTGCCAATCACATTTGGTACCATTGCTCATGTCGCAGGGATTGTTTCAGTGATATGGGGGTCACATCATGGGTAGGGAGTGTACCCTGACATTGTTGGCACTGAGTAGTTTCAAATCGTCTCTGTACACCCTCAGTGTTGGTCATTGCATTTATGTCCGATGTTAAAGCATTCCTGTGCACGCTTTACCACAGTCTCCTAAGCTTCAGTTGTCCCAAAAGTAGAACTTTGACAGAAAATGCAAAGGCTCCAATTAGGAGTTTCTAGCTGGCGCTTTATACTGGCAGGCAGTAGTTTTGTACTACTTGTGGGACCTACTGTACAGGTTTATGCAAGTTTGTTAAATTTTTTAAATCAAAATATAGGAGGGAAACCACCGACTAAACTGCAAACAAAATGCACGTCACCCCAGGCAAACTCCATGAAAATGACAAAACTACGAAGTAAATCTGACGACAAGCTACCCAGGAAAAGCTATAACACGAACTAGAACCACATTCATTCCCAATTATAGAAAGCTAAAAAAGCAGAAGAAGACATAGCCAACCTGGCCAAAATTCTCAACAAAATAACATAAAAAAACCATAATACTGCAGTGCAAATCTAACAAGCAACCTATCCAAAGGACAGACAAGCCAACAAGTGGGAAGAGAACACGTTCAAAGACCCAGAATAAAATGAATCCATGGTAAACAAGTGCTCTTCGGTGAGCATTTTGTGTCTTTTCCTTTATCCAATAGCTTGACCGCACGTGCAATATGGCTCATTGAACTTCCAAATGCACTTGATAAACCAACAAGACTAAAAACCAACTGAAATCATACTACAAACTGTTGGCTGATAACAAATTACAAAACGAATAACCTATCTTGTGTTTCATATAATATACAATCAAAATGGAAGTATTTAAGGGAAAAATTGTCAGTTGCAGTATGCTTTCAGCAAGACATATATGACAGGAACATGAACCATGCATAAACTTAACATTTTGTTAACTTGTAGCCTGATTTGTAAAACATGGGAAATTCTAAGGGTGGATATCTGATTGTCTGTCAAACAAATAAACGAAGGATCAAAAGTAATCTTTTTTAAAAAAATCTATTCCAATATTAATTCAAAACGTTTTAAGTAAAGAAATGATTCCTAGCACAAATATAAATTCAATTTTAGAAGAATCGAAAGTTAACATTGGAGCAATCATTTATTTTACTCTTTGTAGCGTAGTTATGCACGATAATTGCCAGTTATGGCTTAACTTTACATTTGTTGCAAATAAGAATGAATCTACATAATATTTACAAACTATCCGTCCCTATTCTTTTTAACTTAATTCAAATTTTGAATGATTTGTCTTTTTTTGGTAAAAATCACGAAAAACGGCTCTCATTTTGGCCTGCACAGGTCTGACGGGCGACAACCGGGCTTAAAAGTATGGAACGATTTAAAGTAAGGTAAAAACACGGTTGTCACTTTTTGCAACGATGAGAGAACGAAACATTGTCTTTACAAGCTATGGGGCCGCCTGACTAATACTCTTAAATATGCATAAGCTGAGCAGCAAGTGAATTGTGATGCTGATTATGATGACGATCATCATCACCACAGCTGCGTCGATGTCGTCGTCCTCGTCCTCGTCATCGTTGTCGTCGTCGTCGTCGTCGTCGTCGTCGTCGTCATCATCATCATCATCATCATCATCATCATCATCATCATATGACAGGGAAACATGTTCCTTTGCCCCGCGGAGCCAAGAAAGTAAACTTGCAGTGGATCCAGATAATACGTGGTTCAAAATGTTAAGTGGAAAAGACAGAATTTAATTAAATACTTTCATATTAAGTTTCTTACAGCATAGTCAACTTACATTGACGCGCATGGATATATTTATTCATGTTTCGGTATTGATGTTGATACAATTGCGTATTACAATTAGTTGTTTCGTCTTGTACTTTTGAAATTAAACGTAGCCTTGCGTCTACCAGATATTACTTTTGACGGCAATATACTCAACGTTATTAAATCATATCTGTTGCCATTTCTACTTGCACGATACTTATGTTTACAAACATCCACATGAACATGGCTGAATAGGACCAGAACAAATTGTCGAAACATAGCCTAATACCCATCAGATATAGAAGCCATGTAAAATGCACGACATTTTAAATACTTCAATATGCAATTGAAAACATTTACATAAATAAAGCTATAAACAGCAATTGAAATGGAGTTTTGAAATACATGTTAGGAATACACAATGCCTTATTTGTCGAATAATGCATATTTCAGGTTCGAATCTATATAGCATAATTTTAAGATTGAAAGTGACCACAGAATCCCATATAGCTTGTCCAGTCGTTAAAAACATGATGTCTTTGTGGCAGCAGTGCAAACTGCCAGCACTATACAGACCTACACCTGTGGTCGCTGATAACCTGCAGAAAGTAAACGAGCTAGTAAAATTTTCGGACGCTGTTCGGTAATTTTCAACGGTGGAGATCGGACTGGGAAAGCGTGGTAATTAAATATGTGTGTAATATTCAGCAAAGTTATACATGTAGTATGGAATCAGTATTACGTCAAGTCAGAGATTTGAAATTTCCAAAAGTGTGTCAAAATTACGGTTTAGCAACCATAAATTAAAAAATGCATTGTCAGTGCCTGACATTTGAAAGAAAATGCGTGTTTTGTCATAAAATGAAACTGAAACAGAAGAGTATTTTTAAAAGCGGATGAATATTTCAAGTAGGGATATTTGCAGTTCAATTGCGTGCAACAGGAATTACACCGGAAATCTTGTTTTTACTTGAAGGCAACGCCACGGTGCCATGACCCGGAGCTAAATTTAAAGAAAATATTTATGTTTCAAGTTTGTAATATGTATTTTATCGATTCTGATAATTTCGGATGCAAAATTCCTCTACAAGTTAAGAGTTGTTAAGTTTAACATGTTAATTTAACAGGGATTATCAAAAAATACATCTAAAACAATGGAGACGGAAGGACGTGACAATTTTGGCGCATAAGTTAACTTAAATGCGCATGAGTATTAGACGTGTCAAAACGAACGGAGAAAATTATCATGTATTCTTCAACCCAAAAGTAGATACAATAAACAAAAGGTGGTAGTATACGTTTAAATACATGAATACCTTCGTTTCGGTCATGTAAGTAACCATCATAATATATTTGCATTTATACCATCACGCTGATCATTTAACTCACAAAATAAAACACATGTTAAGAGTCCAGGGGGTGTGCGAGACGAAGAGGTTGGCGTCTGGGTGCCATAAAAATTCCCTGTGCCAGTGAGGAAAACATGGGTATGAAGCAGTGGACAGTATAAGATACAGTGCCAGGTGCAATCATCAGAGTTGCTGCATTTGCGAAAAAAGCGGAACTGTGTTTATCTGGAATAACTTGTTTTAGGTTGGTATAGCCGGAGTCCCACATAGATCTAGCGAAGCGGTTATTGTAAGAATAGCAGGGAGGTACCTTACTGGTTGCAAGGGAAGTTTGCTTCAATTGCAATTTGAATTGAGAAATAAGCTTTTGGTTGCATAACTCCAGATGTAAGTTATTCCACATATGAATGGTAGAAGGTATGAGAGAAGTGTTGCAGAGGTTTCTTACTGCTGTCTTACGTCTGAACTGTCCTTGGAGCTGTCGGATTCCCAGGGCCGTTGAAAAAAGGCCAGACAGATGAAATAGGGGATGGGCATAAATAAATTTAATACAGCTAACATGTTTGAAGTATTGACGTTCAGTACCCAACGTTGGCCGTCTCAGTTCGGAGAGAAATTTGTCCTGGGACGTGTGACGGAGATCGCCACTTGGAGCAATGCCAGAGAGAATGATAGGGGAGGAAGCATTATGTGTGGTCGTGCCAGTTCGGAGAGAAGTTTGTCCCCACTCCTGGGGCGCGTGGCGGAGATCGCCAGTTAGAACAGGGCCAGTGGGAACAACTGAGGAGGGAGCGTAAATTGTGGTCAACTATTTCTGACAGCTGTTTGTCCAGGGACGAGAGGCGCAAACCATAATTTTAACTACCTCAAATTGAACCATTTCGGGGCTTTTGACATGCTAATGCCAGAAAAGTTCTGAAAAACAATACTGCCCTCATACTCCAGAATTAGACGTATCACACCGAAATATAATGGAATGTGAAAACAGGCTTCAGGAAATACTTCTTCACCTAGCAACAGTGGAAGATGATCATTTTTTATTCATTTTGCCTTAAAAATAAAAGATAACGAAATACTTGCGTTCAATATTAAACACAAAGCTTCTCTTCAATTATGAGTGAAATTAGGATCACGGTTCATACTCTTCCCACAGGTAGCCGGGTCATGAACTTTATTGAGAACGCTGGTGTCATCAGCAAAAAATACTGATTTTACAGAAAATACCCAATAAGTCATTAATAAAAAAGCAAATGTAATAGGGGACCCAATATGGACCATTAGAGTTTTGTTTTCTGCTTCCACAAGGAGCCAGCATGCACACACGACTTGCAGAACAACATGCTGTTGTCTGTCGGATAACTCACCCCATGTGACAAATTGAATGGGCAATCCATTTGCAGAAAATAAAAGAAATGAAATATTTGTGTACAAATAATCAGAATCCGATATTTTTCGTTTTATAAACTTAATTTTCGACATTTGCACATTAAATGCGCAAATAGTAATGCCTGACAGTATAGGTTTAGACATGGACAGTGGGCAGATTACATATGGAGCGTAAGGAGTTTGAATCATGGTTTTTTTTTTGGGGGGGGGGGGCAGAACTACACGGAGAATGTACCTGTCTCTATAATATAATATATTAGAAATTAATATAAATTCAGTTTGACCAATTGCGGCTACTTTGACCCAGATTTCACTAAGTGCTACATGGCAAATTGCATGATGGTATAGAACCTGAGGCAATAGGTTAAATTATGATACCGCCTAGAGACAACGAAATAAGTTCATATACAAACTAGAAAAGAAAATTGGCTACAAAGAAAATCTGTCTGTGTGGCTTCAAAAGTTGACATATGGCTAAATAAAAATTGCAAAGGTCCAAATGAGCCTGACGTTTGACCTCTAGAGGTTACATGTAAATTAAAAATGTGCAGCGTTGCGATACCTACAGCTTGAGCACTGCATGACTCAAATTGGATGAAAATTAACCAAGTTATAGATGAAACATTCAAAGGGCCAAATAGCCTGGACCTTTAGATGCCACATATAAATCACAAACATATAAAGGTTTACAATAACTACAATTTAAGCCCAACCTGAACCAAATCAGATAAAAAGTGACCATGTTATGGCTAGATGAAACTTTTAAAGGTTCAAATGACCTTGACATTTGACCTTTAGAGGTCACAGGTAAATGACAAAAATATGCAGTGTTACAATACCTACACTTTGGATACCAAATTTGATGAAAAGTAACAGCTATGGTTGGATGAAAATTTCAAAGGTCTAAATGACCTTTACCTTTGACCTTAACAGGCTACATGTAAATTCATGAATTTGTAGTGTTACAATACCTACAATTTGCGTACAACATGTTCAAACTTGGATGAAAATTGACAGCGTTATGGGTAGATGAAATTTTGAAAGGTCCAAATGACCTTGACCTTTAGAGATCACATGTTAATAACAAAATTATGCAGTGTTACAAACCTATAAATTGAAGTTGGATTGGTTGCCTGCATCTGTTACAGTTTTGCAGATATTTAAAATTAAAAATTACGAATGCCCCTAATTTGCATAATATGCAACATATTTTCTCCTCTTTATTTAAAGGCACAAATTCATGCATAGATCTGTCATCATGCCAAGTGAATTTTGTGAGTATAATAGTCTTTGGGAAAACTGGCGAACAAAATTTGGTAGTATATAAAAGAAAGAAAGGAAGAAAAAAGAAAGAAAGAACGAAAAATAGGAAGAAAGAAAGAAAGAATGAACAAACGGAAGAAAAAAGACAGAAAGAAAGAAAGAAAGAAAGAAAGAAAGAAAGAAAGAAAGAAAGAAAGAACAGAATGTCTGTGTTGGCACACAAACATAAGAAAATCCTTGCCTCAACGCCTACAAGCGTTCAGCATTACTTAATATGTAATTTAACACACTTTAAAAAAATAAATAGATAATGAGTGTGTATTACGGACAGGTTGGGGGTGCTCCAGATTTGGGAACCAGTGCCGCTTAGAGATTTAGGGTGGTGGGTAGCTAAGAATAAACCGCCTTAGGGTGGTGTGTAGCTAAGAAAAAACGCCTGAGAGTGGTGTGTAGCTGGGGAAAAAATCTGCCAGTACTAGCTGATCTGGTTTTGTGACTGTGTTTGGATGAAGCAGTGGTGAAGAAAGTAGATGTACCGCCTAGGTAGTAGTGAGTAGTTATATTGATTGTTCATGTGCTCCCACATGCTAGGGGAGTGTTCTGCTCAATTAATGTACAGATTTTATCTTGTCTTTTTATGGTTTTATATGTCTTTTGACGACACCGTGTAAATGGTATATATCAAAAAAGTTTATATTTCATGTCCAAGCGCACTATAATTGGTTACCCTTCATAGCAATATAAAACTGCTGTGAAAGAATCTCTGACTCATAGTTATCAACGTCATTATGCCAAGCATGCCTGTGATATGTATTATGGAAGCACAATCATTCTAAGATAGTTTTTGTCACCCTGTTTTTGATCCCTTGTGCTTTTATGTCCTATTTCTAGATACTGTTACTCCAGATGCCACTACAATAATCAATATGAGAAACTATGAGTGTGTGCAACCAGGTGAGCCAGGCATACGAAAGTATAAATTCGACATTCCTTTCGAAAATCCTAATAGTCCATTTTACTTTGCTCACAAATTCAATGGCTGTCTTTAGTGCGCGTCGGCGCATTGCGCCCAACCCGCTCCAGGAAAAAAAGCTTTACGTTGACAAGAATTTGACGAGAAAAACATTGAAGCAGACGACAATTTCCATCCGAGAGCTTTAGTGCTATTTGATTGGGAAAGTGTTAGGCAGTCAATTTTTCCACTATAGCAGAAAACTTTTTGATCTGGGGAGCTCTGAATTTTGACCAGCGATGTGCAAATTGCTGCTGGTGCAATTTTCAAAACATAATTTCCAATAATGTCAGCTACAGTTGCACAGCAGCTTCTCAAAGCCGAAAGTATCTTTAAGGCACCGTGTTTAGTTTACTTGACACGTGATAAGCCTTTTGTTGGTTCTGTATTTAAAAGTGGACGAGGGATGCTAATGTTGGTACTAGTATGCAGCTTCGATAAGATATCTTTCTTTCAGAACGACGGGTGCAATTATTCATCGGATTCAACTTTATGGTTACGGGAGTCTTCGTTCTCGTTGGTGATATATAGTTCATGATGCCTGCTGGCAAACACTGGATCACCCATTTTGTAACTTGCAGAAATAAGTGGAATGAAATCTATGTATCTAACACGGGTATGTTTGGAATAAACATTGCCGTGAAGCCTTGCGCAAGAACAGAACAAGTGCGTTTGATTCAAGCATTGCGAAATGAATCATCAGATCGTTGGGGTGCCCCAGGGCTCTATCCTGAGGCCCCTACTGCTCTTAGTTTTCATCCGTGATATTACTGTTGGCATCTCTTGTGACATCAAACTGTTCGCTGATCACACCAGCATATTAGAGATCATATTTGACCCTGTCACTTCTGGTAGACGTATAAATACTGACCTTGGAAGAATCTTTGTTTGGGGCCAACAGTGGAAAGTTACATTTAATGCAACTAAGTCTCTAGCCCTCTTGTGTTCAGCTAAACACAACAAACCTGATCATCCACCTTTATTTCTTGGCGAATCTTTAATCCCGGAAGGTTTAAAACATACCCATCTGGAAATCACCCCTTTTCATAATTTGAAATGGAATGCTCACATTACTAAAATCACTGACAAAGCGAGGAAACGCATAGCTTTCTTTTTAGACTTAAATATACATAATCGCGTAACACCTTAGCCAGACTATACAAAGCCATGACACACCCTATCCTGGAATATGGATGCGTCATATTTGATAATTGCACGATGGACCTGGCAAATACACTTGAATCTGTTCAGTATGAAGCGGCACGCATTTGTTTGGGTGCACTTAAACGTACTCCTCGTCATTTACTTCTCAATAAATTAGGTTGGCCAACTTTGGCCAGAAGACGCCAATACGATAAACTGATTCTGTTTTACAAAATGGTTAACAGGCTGACCCCCGCTTATCTTTCGGATCTGGTCCCAAGTGATGCCGTTCAGCCAACCTTTCATCTTCGCAACCGCCGGAGTTTGAGACAAATAAAGTTTACATCCAATCGTTTTGGTTATTCTTTCATTCCCTCTACTATAAAAAATTTGGAACGACCTTCTGGACGATATGAGGCAATCTACTTCACTTGCTCAATTCAAGTCTAAACTAAACAGTACTCTTTTGTCCGTTGATCCTGTCGCGGTTGCAACTCGCACGGCAAACGATTTCCAAATATTATACGTACACAACTACGTTTGGATTGTTGTCGTCTTAATTCTAATCTTCATATTCTTCCGTCTGCTTCATGTAATTGCTCATATCCCAATGAGAGTACATGCTATGTTATCCTCGAATGTCCCCTGTTTTCATACCACAGAGTATCCTTGTTGAGAACGGTATGCACTATTTTGGCACCGGGAGTCAATCCGAACTAAGTTGTTCACTTTGCAGGTGATATAGTGCTTACTTATCTGACACATGGTAATGACAATCTTTCGTCAAGAGACAACTTAGATATTTTTTATTCTGTCCCAAAATGTATTATAGATACAAAACGGTTTATACCTTGAGTTGTTACGAGATGAATACCATGTTAGTATGCTGACCAATTTATTTGTGCTCGGATGTTGTTTGGTCCTGTGTGTTTTGTACATATGATCGTGTGTCTGTCTGTGTCTGGAGAGCCATTCATTTAGTATTATTGTACCACTTGGCAACCCAGGTGAAATAAATATGTTTGAAATAAAATCGTTCAGATTTTCCAGATTGAACTAATGGTTGAATTTGTGCAGTGCATGGCAGAGATGGCTTACTAATTCGTTTCAATGAAGTGACCATACTTGCAACTCAAATTAAAAATTCTGGGAACATGGCTGAGTGATGAGTAATTCCTAGTAAAACTCTACCAAAAATCGTATTCGATACTATGTCCCAGATTTACATAACAAAACGCCACCCTGTATCAAAAATAAAATTCACACGCACTCATATGATGGTTTCTCTAAATACATAAATTCGTACTTCTGTAATCAGTACTCTGAAATCTGTGTCATTCGAAATTGTTACGTATGCAACAACTGATTAATTAGATTTTTGACCATGTTTAATCTACAAAAGGTATTACTCACTAATTTTAACTTTGAGTCTTGACATTTTTAGATGTGGTGTACTTTCAGTTTGAATTATATTAGGTGGCCCCAATGATAGCGGATTGCATAAATCCTTAATTGGAGTCATCCTGACATATAATTTTATCACTATCTGTTATGTACTTACTGTTAAACTGTAATTTTATGTTTTGTCAATAATAACAAGCACAAACTGTAACCATATGTCTAATAAACTGTTTTGAATCTTGAATCTTGAATCTTGTCTTCATCAATTGAAAATGCTCTGTGAAAACATGAAAATCCAACAACGTGTGTTCCCAACTTTATCCATAATGGGCCATCTATTCTGGATTTTCTTTGTCCTATGAATAAAAAAAAAGGAAAATACCCCACAAATCGAAGTTCTATCGGAGAAATTAGTTTGAAAACAACGCTATTTTGAAAGTCGGATGAGTCGGTATTTTATTAAATGCACCATGATCTCCCATTGTTTAGTCTACAATTTGAAACCTGAAATTTAGAACAAATACGACCTAATCTCAAAAACTGTGACACAAACGTATTATATCAAATAGTTTCCGAAATATTCCTGTTCGGGAAAGGATCATTAACTACTTCAAAGTTAAACTCCTCTATTTTGTGATAGACTTTAACACAAAACCTGTCAGTAGTGACCAGAATATCTGAATTGTTACCATCCAAAGGGATATCTTTTGGGTAATTTCTTTTATGCAATTTCACTAAAATTTGGTACATTTACACATGCAATGTCATCGATATATCTTGCGTTTTTATTTATTTATTTATTTATTTATTTATTTATTTATTTATTTATTTATTTATTTATTTATTTATTTATTTATTTATTTATTTATTTATTTATTTATTTATTTATTTAATTTTATTTTATTTTATTCATTCATTCATTAAATCATTTATTTATTTATTTATTTATTTTATTTTATTCATTCATTCATTCATTCATTAAATCATTTATTTATTTATTTATTTATTTATTTATTTATTTATTTATTTATTTATTTATTTATTTATTTATAAATAATACTCTTTTGACGTACCTATACGGGAACCAAGCGAGACAAGGAAACAGGATGCTATTCACATTAATTTCAGCCTGTCTCAAAGCCAATGCTACCTGAATGGGACAAGCGAGAGGTTTCGGAAAATAGCTGTGTTATTAGCCTGTTACACTTGTGGCAAGTCAATCATAAAAACAAATATTTACCTATTGGTAAAATAACAAATGATGGCGCTGGTTAGAATTTACCCCCTTGTACTGGCGACATCTCCTTAAAACCTTGAACAAGCTCCGTGTACTTTATGCACGGTATGTGGTTCCCTGTGAAACTCTCATGTCACCAAAAAATAGTTAAGCGAATTAGCCATATTGTGACCAATATCTGCGAAACGCTGCATTTTAATTATGAATCAACTTGCAAAGCAACCAAAGGGCCCGAAACTGGGAAAATTACTCTAATAGGATTAATTAGAATAATTAAAGATTAGGGGAATAGGGAAAGGTGTTATCTACAGCATACCAGGCAGCTGAGTACTCGGAACAATATTTGTACCATATTAAAGCATGCTGAAACAATTATGTTTGCCAGGATGTACCGGCTAGGTGGTCTGGCTCATGGTGTATAAAGGTAAGACAACGTACAAACAAAACAGAAGTAGCCTATAGGCTAGTAACTAGCAATCTAATACTACATCATGTAAATATGTTTGCCAGTTATAACGCTAGACAGCGTACAGACAAAACAGACGCAGATTATATGCTGTAACGAGCAATCTAATAGTACATCATGTCAACAGTGTTACTACATTTACTTGTAAAATTAGGCAACGTGCAGACAAAACAAACGTGGCCCATAGGCTGTAACTAGCAACCTACCCTTTTACCAGGTAAGCATCGAATCATTTTCATATTTCTATAAACGAATAAACAGCCTCAGAACAGTTTTTTTTTTGGGGGGGGGGGGCAGAACAACCAAGTACTTACTTTTCAAAGCCCAGATCTGTGAATCTTTTAATGCTTCAGCTAGTAGCTTGATACTTTTTGAGCAACCCGCCGCAGTTTCTTCGTGTTTGTGTAATAGCCATGGAGATAGGGGTGCCTTTTGATGATGATGTGTGATGCCTTTTGGGGATGGCCTCAAAATATTGGGTGCGTGAACAAATCGGTCCAGTAATATTGACAGGAGCGATTTTATTTTATTTTCAGACTCACCCGACCGGTTATTATTAGTACCATTATTGGCATGTTGTTGAATGACAGGCAAATGGTTTCCCCTGGTAATTCCAGGTTTATGAATCGGAATCACTTTAGTTTGACCGGGTAATTTGGAATTATGGGCCTGCCCCAAAATATGTCCTGGCCAAGTAAATCTCCTGGTTCTGGGAACATGGCTGAAGGTTGAGTAATTCCTTGACGTCCCTAAACTGTAAATTGGCGGCACAATATTGTTCTTCTTTGATGTCCCTTTGTTGTTTCTATCCGATCGCGCAAAATATTCATTATTAAGCTGTACTTGTTCTTCGTGGCTCTTCGTATACTCGGAATGGCTATCATGTGGTGCCCCGTTGCTCACAGATTGTTGCGACCTTTGGTCAGGAACTTTGCTCATCATATGTTCTAAACACGTGGCTCTTCCAGCAGCAAAAATGACATACAGACCCAAAACAAACCATACGCCTGCATGCTTGAAGGTGTGTTTTACACACCCAATGTTCCTGACCATTTTCTGGAACTAAAGTAGATATTTCATGAGCACTCCAAAAGTAATTTACGAGCCTAGTTAGACAACAACACTAGTTTCCCCATTGAGGAAGCAGACTTGGTCGGTGCTTTTGATCTGAATGGCCCAGTTCACCTATAAATCGTTCCAATCAAAATGCCCTCGAGCGCATTAACCCATACAAATGACCCCTACTTTGTATATATAAGAAATGTATTTATTTATCCATACACATTTTTGTGCGTTTATATTTCAGGCTTTTAACCGCAGTTGTAATTTCGCTACTTTGGGCACAGTTCCCATAAAGCCATTACGTTTAAAAAACGTTTTGTCAACGTTTTGCGCCTTCGACGAAATAAGCGAAAATATAAATACAAAAAAATTAATTGTTGAATTTAAAGTATCGCGCATTTAAAAATTAAAGTTCCAGGGACAACTATATTCTCTGCGCCCCTGGTACCAACCGGAAGCGCGTGCCAGACAAACCTGTCAACATGAAGGAATGATATCAAAGTTTAGATTTAGGATTTATATCAGCTTTACTTGTCTCAAACTAAATGACCCTTAGTGTAAATATTAATGAAACTAGATATGATTCAAAAGGCAAATTTGAATACAATGAGCCAGGATGACACAAATTGAGGATTTCAAATGCGCTAAAATTGTAAATCGAGGGCACCTGATGCGTTGATTTGTCAAGACGTTACACCACGGACTACTAATTGGGATAAATAGAGCACAATTTTACACACACACACACACACACACATACATACATACATACATACATACATACATATACATATATATATATATATATATATATATATATATATATATATATATATATATATATATATATATATATATATATATATATACATATATATATAAAATGCCGACTCAGTAAATATACTGCATTACCGTGTTGATATGGCACTCACACATAGCTACCTCCATTGAACCATTCTTTTAGAAATGGGGATTTGGTCGAGTGGATATATGCGTTTCCCATTTCAGCCAGGCGACGGGTGCCAAAGGTTGCAGGTTCGAGTCCCGCTCCTTCCCAACATGAAATATATATTTTCGGCATTTCCTTAATGCTGGTAGATTTAAGTCCCCGATTCTGGAAATAAATGTCGACTCAGTAAATATACTGCATTACCGTGTTGATATGGCACTCACACATTACTCCCTCCATTGAACCATTCTTTTAGGAATGGGGATTAGGTCGAGTGGAATATATGTACAATAAGTGTTATTTTATACATAGTAGAGAAAATAATTCATTTTATTTTAGCGCTAAATGTACAAGTATTTATTTCAAATTGACATGACTATTAATCTCGCTAAGACGTTACACACATGTTTAGCCATAAATATTAATTTGAAACCATAATCGATAGAATTTTAATTTATCAAGATTAAAATAAATGTAGACAGTAAACAAATAAGTAAAAATGCGTTTATTATTGCATTGTTATTTATTGCACAATGTTGTATATTTTTTTTTT